>JAUELO010043134.1:0-10301 GCA_032357855.1 Amphibolips quercusostensackenii | reverse complement strand
AGAATCTTTATGCTGCAAACGGTAGTGCTAACGACACTGAACAAGTGTGTGGCGAAACAATCATAAGAGCAATCCACTAGGCGCTCCGACTGCCATTTTGTAGTTTTAAACCTTCTAATCAATAACATTATTTCAGAAGCTTGAGAAATGTCTGAATAACCTGTGGTAAAGCATTAAATATTGTTACTTTTGCATACCTTAGTATCTTTCAAAAAAATCTCATTCGATATGGCGAAGCTCATAAAGGTCAGCTCAGTTTTAGTTTTTTTGTTCTAGTCTGTAAGCAGCGTCTTACTCACATTGTGAAGCGATATCAAAGAACAACGAGCATGATTTTTGTATCGAGCTTAGCCAATGTACCATATTACGGAAGTAACATGCGCACATGCGCCAAGGGCTCATGCGCCAGATTGGCACGTACAATAGTAGCCTTGAATAGTATAAGAGTCATTTTTATCTTGAGCGTCATGTTCTGTCTTTAAAGCAAATACACTATTCAAACTTAATGCTAAGTCGCATAACAAAATCATGAAAAGACACTCGCTTTCATCTATTATGGTTCTGGAATCATCTGCACATGACGCAAGATTTCAAATTGAAGCTCTCCCTGATCCCCTCTTTGCAGCTTATCTTAGATGTATCTTATAGTTTAGTTGGCCTGATGAACTGTAATGGTGAAATCTCCTAAAATATTTACCGTTGAACGTGAAAAGTCTTGCATATGCTGAAAGTTCAGGCGCATCTACCTCTAAGCATTTCTGGCTTGCAGGTTTTACTTTTCTACGAGCGCTTGAACAATGTTCACCTCGTGAGCTTTCTGTAGCAATTCTTTGCACAGTTCTCTATTTGCAACCTGCAAAATAAAGTGAAATTCTTCATCTGTGAAACTGTAGTGGTTATCAAATCTTGTTGTATTTACTGCTATGCTGTGAAATTTCTGCAAGAAAAGATAAGGTTGCTGACCGTTTATAATGTAGGGTTTGCTAATAAACCGTAAGCCAGTCAACAGCAGCGACAGAAAGAACCTTCTATCATCAATACATTTAATCTTAGGCATTAGGAATTACGCTCCATTAAAATATTTGTTCAAGGATTTGCTGATTTCAATTAACGCATCAACTTGTTTGCACGGTTACAAAAAGTGCTGGTAAGTTAAATGTGTCACGTAGATAAATTAAGAATTCAAAGACAGCAGCACGAGCCTCAAAGTTAAAAATAGTAAAACAAATAAGCAACATTATGGTATTATCTCAGACCAAATAACTGATAACAGGCAAAAAACAAACAAGAAAATGAAAATTTTTCAATCGACGTAACTTTAAGATAATCCTTAACAGAAAACTTACCTAAGTGTTCAAAATAATTACGAGAAGCAATTGAATTTTAAAAAGCAGTAAGATTATTTTATAGCCAAATATATATTCTAAACATAATTAGGAAAGCAATTGAACTTGAAAACTGTATAGAGAAATAGGAAAATCCTATTTTTACCTCGTTTGCAATCACTTTCATTCTCTTATTCTTTATTTGCGTTTCATTAATTGATTGTGGAACGAATTGTTTACTCATCTTGATTTTCTCAACATTTTTTTACTTCGTTTATTATTATTATCGTCATCACCATTTATTTCAAATAATAATTGTCACAGTTTGATAGTTTTTCACGCTAATGCTCTAAATATATATATATAATTTTTTTTTGTTTTTTGCCATAGCAATTACAAAATATTTTTAACGAATAGTTCCGTCATTTTCGTTAAAGTAGTCAATCAATCTTCCAGTTAATCTATTACAGGTTCTAAAAATTTGAATGAGTTTCATGATTATTTTGATCACTTGACTACATTTTCTCTCCAGAAATATTTCACAGCTACGTCGCATCGTTTGAAATAATTTCCTTTTTTGTTTGCTTTTCACCTTTCATTAGTTGTTTCATGATTTACTAATATTGTGTGGTATTTTATTTACTTTTTTGAACATTTTCGTTTGTAAATACAAGTTATATGTAACATTTAAAAATTATTTTTAATTATAACCAAAGTGATACATTAGTTTTACATTTTTCTAATGGTGTGAAGGATTTTGGTTAATAAGGTCTACTACATAATTTAATCTGACTGGGTGATTAGAGCCTACTGGAGTTTCCTTAATTTCATTTTGAGTCAAAAACGTAAACGTGCCACTTAACATGTTTATTTTTGCCCGTGCTCCAGTTTTAATGCGAGGACTATGTACATATATTCCAGCTAAAACGTTACTGCATTCGAATATTGCAAAGACATCACCACCAGCTGTTGATAATACGATTTGTTCTCGGACTGGAATAGCCATAAAGCGACGCCGTCCTGCAGGTATTTTTAACGGTTTATCTGAAGGAAAAGTGTATCTTTGAAGCTCAAACTGCCGCTGCCGATTTCCTCTGAAGTAAAGCCGAATAAATTGAAGTTGGTCAAGTCTGTATCCAAGTACGTTAGAAAACGGAAGCACAGGGCGAGACCTGGATCTGGCAGAAAGACTAGGCTCGGAAGTAGAAGCAGATCTGGCCAGAGAATACGGACATACGTAATCAAAATTAATAAGCAAATAAAGTAAGTGAATAGGAATCTAATAAAATTTATAAGAATTCAGAATAAATTTTTAAATCTTTAGGGCAAATTAAAAAAAAAATTGATTAATGAAAACAGATTCATTAAATTTATTTGATTTCCAAAAGATCGCTGAGATTTCAGGGTAAAATAAAAAGAATTCAAAAATATTTAATTAAGCTTAGAAATCCTTGCTTTCTTTGTTTTGGTTAATTAAAAGTAGCAACATAAGTAATATTTTTATTTTAAAAAGTGATTATAGCGACTTTATATTAAAAGAGTGACTAAAAAGGTGCTTCAGGAAAAGTAAAGATAACTTGTGTCTTCGACAAATAGAAACTTACTCATTACTGTGGTTAACATGCTCTACTCTAAAATGATATAAGATTGGACGAAGACGGCCTACTGGAACTTCCTCAGCTTCATTTGGGGTCAATAAGGTTACCGATCTGCTCTCTATGTTTATTTTTGCCCGTTTATATCCTTTAGTGTAACGACTGTTTATATAAATTCCATCAAGAGTCTCACTGCTCGACAATATTGCAAATACGTCACCATCGAATGTTGATAATACAATTTGTTCGTGGAGCGGCGCGGGTATATAGGCATGATGTCCTGCGAGTACTTTCAATCGTTTATTTGCCGGAAAAGTGTATCTTCGAAGTTCAAATTGCCGGTGCATATTTTTGGTGGGAATAAGTCGAATAAATTGAAGTTGTTCAAGTCCATATTCATTTCCGTCAGAAGAGAGAAGCCTGGTAGGTAGATATGTATTGTTGCCAAAAGGGGACCGAGACCTTGCTCTTTGAGGAGCTTCAGCAAGAGAAGAAGACCTGAGCAAAGATTGAGATCTCGAAGGAGAAGAAGAATCAGCAGGAGAATTTCGCGTGTCATATAAAGAAGAGGAAGCTTGGCTGGCACGAGGATTATTAGGAATAGGAGCGCCGTCAGGCAAACAATCGAACGGTGAACATAATTCTGCAAGAAGAATCAAACGACTACTTTTTTACAAAACGAATGTTTTTGAATTAAAAATAATAATCTACAAATGTATCTAGCTAATACGTTTTGTTTGCAGCATAAGTTTGCTACGTGGTGAAGCTCTCGTTTTTTAACTGTAGACAGATATTGTACATTTTTGTTAAACTCTGTAGACTGACACAGAAGCAGTATTACTCTCCCAAAAAAAAACTTCTCAGTGTACTGCATCGGTACTTTTGTGTCAGCTTCGCGTGCACATTCTTATCGCGCTCGGCTGTTGTATCTCGCGCTTCGCGCAAAGCTAATTTTTGCCTCACACTTCGCGCTCAGCCCTTTTCAGTTTTCGCACATCGTGCCTAGCTTAGGTAGCAAAAAGAAGTTTACTTGCAAATATTATAACTTTGTCAAACCTCTACGATTGGAGTCATCAGATAATTTTTTTTCATTTCAGATTAGAAAGGAAGTTCATTTGCTAAAGGATCTATCGGCCTTAATTATACACACACTGGCTGTTGCGCGCTTCGCACGCTAATGCTCGCTTTGTAAGCTTAATCGTTGTCACATGCTTTTGGATGATTACAGCACGCGATTTAGTCGTCGCACTTTGCGCTCTAAAATACAATGATCGTGCGCTTTGCTTTTCGTGTTATATGCTCTTTACATACAAATTAATAAATTTGTATATGATTTTAGATAATTTTTTTACCTAAAAAAATTAATTTCTAACAACATTTTCAAGATTATCAAACAAATATTTCAAATGTTAACAAATTTTTCAACCTAAAACTTTAATTTTCAATCGAAGAATTGAATTTTCAATTAACAATATCAACTTAATACTAAAAAAGTTTAATTTTAAACAAAAAAGAGGAAATTCCTAAAAAATAGTTTAATCTTCAACCAAAAAAACCATGCCGTCTTTTAAAAAGTGATCGCTAACAAATTTGTGGATCTTTTTCGAACGCGCACTTTTTGTTCAACCTTTTTTTCGTACCTTAGGTCGTTTTTTTAATTAAATCTTTTAATTATTTAATGTTATTTTTCACGGTCACAACAAAAACTACCCATTATATAAAAAGAATAAATAACAAATTTGTAGTTTTTCTTTTTGAGTACACAATTTTTGTTGATTCATCTTTTTTAGTATCTTTAAAAATTTGACAGTAAAATATATTTTAAAATTTTTCATTATTTGGTGTGCAGTCGAAATTAAGATTTTAGATTTTACAAAAAAAATTTTTAAAGTTGTTGTGATAATCTGGTAAGGTGTTCGAAATGCAACGTTTTTTTTATTATTATTGTACGTTTTTTGGCTTAACATTTTTATTTTCGTTTGTTTTTTGGAATTTGTTAAATGCTATAACTCTGGTAATTTTTTTATCAAAAAAAGTCATTGAGTTTATCTTAATTTTCTTACAAATATCTTTTTGAGTTCTACTGATGATTGTACATAGAATTTTTAGGTCTTAAAAAAGTGGTCTCGAAAATGTTGAAAATGAGCTCACTTTTTGAATTTTCATCCCAAATTTCTGGCTAACGAAATTGACCTTCATTTGAAGATACATACATACATACATACACACATGCATACAAACATACATACATACATACATAAATAATACATACATAAATTCATAAATACATTCATACATACACATGCATACATACATACGCACACATACATACATACATGCATACACACATACATGCATACACACACATACATGCATACATAAAAATTCGTAAAAGCCTGTTTTTTGGGTTCACGGTATTTCAAAACGTGGCCATTTGAGTAAAACGCGGGAAGAAAGGGTCAAATTTTACACAAATCTAATACCTTCTTTCATAAGAATGTAAAAAGTGTTATCAGTATAAAAATTACTGTTTAAATGTTAATAGTGATTATACATTTTTGTATTTAATTCCTTCCCTGGATTAACTCAAAAGTAGTTCTACTAATAAAAGTTTGATATGGTTAAAAATTTAGTCATTCAGTATTTTTTTGTTCGCAAATAATTTAAATTGAATAACAAGCTTAAGATTTTAGCACATGTCATTAAAAACAGAACTTGTGCTGATAAGATTTAATAAGGTTTAAATGAGAAATTTTCAATGGAGCAGCAAACAGAAAATAATATCTAGTAATCAGGATAAAATGCGTATCACAACGAAAAAATTTTTATTTGCTGAAAGTTTAAAAATGTTTTAAAATTATAGATAAAGTAAAGAATCATACTTACCAATTAAACTATATATCACTATCAAAATAAAGAGCACAGTATAAACGATCCTCATTTTTTGCAACTAGAGGAGAAACTGATTTGTACGTAAGTAAAAAAATTAACTAACAGTGCATTGAATAAATATTCTTATGTTTGAATAAAGTATGTATCTAGTATCTTAATCAAAATCTCATAGTCTATAGGCGTTCAGCATCTTTTTTTTCTGTGATAATAATGTTTATATTTTATATTACGGGTGTCATAAAAATCTTAAACAAATTTAAAAAAGCCTTGGATTAAACAAATTAATAAAAATGAATAAGTGTTGCAAGGCAAAATCTTTAGTTAAGTGTATCACCTTTTGCAAAATATATTTACATAACTTTGAACGGGCTATTATCTTCTTATCTTCGGAGGGTTTTCTTAATGTTTTTCATAATGGAAAGGATCACAGATATGAAAAATCAACATTTTATATTAATTGTTTTCCTCTTTTGTCTTAAAGAAACATTTTCTGCATTAAATTTAACTCTCTTGATGAAAATTCGTCTTCTTAGTCTGAAGTTTATCTCTTGTTGTAAAAATTTCATGTTTTTGGGCTGAAAATGCAATTGCTTGGTTTACACTTTTTATAACATTAAACTGTTCATTGCTAATTTACATACTGGCTCAAATTTTTAGTCGGCAGTTAAATAACATTTTACTGTAGCGCCATCTGTTTCCAAGTGCCCTTGGCACGCAATTCAAATCAGTCTCAAGATTTTTGTGACATCCATTATCAGTCCTTATAACGATATTAAGTTTCCTTGACCAAGGCTTCTTTAGGAGTATTATTGTCGCCTTCATTTATTTTTTGTTTGTAAAAATGAATGGATAAGATTCGAAATTTTGATGAATACCACGAAACTATATTTATTTTTCAAAATAATGTTGCGATTCCGGAAAGTGCAATTAAATACATTTTTTCGTGATACAGTGGTGCAGAAATAAATAAACACCTAAAATATAACACCATATCACGTAGAATAGTTGAATAACAAGCGTTGATTAGATTAGACTTATCTCCTACGGATCAGCAGATGAAAATATGCAAAAATTTGTGGAGGCAGTTAACATTTACAGACATGTTTAAAATTTAACATCCATAGCAGATATTAAAACTACGAAATAAGAGTTCTTTTAAACATTTTTTACTGACAAGAAATGATAATTGAATAAATTATTCATGAGATTTTCGACGTAGAATAAAAATTTTCTACCAAAAAAGACGAATTTGCAACAAATTTTTTACCCCAAAAAATTAATATATAACTTAAATCCTTTTGAAAATTAAATAAAATCATAAATATCTATCTTACGCTTCACGCTTAAGGGGCTTCAGATAGCTGTCAAATTATTTAACGCAAAAGTAAGCCCAAACATGTGAGTTAATTAACATAATATTTGTAACCACATAATCTAAGGATATTTAGACAAGTTATATTAACGAGTTTTTCCCCGAAAATGTTTTTGTTGTTTTTTGTCATTGAAAATAGATTTTTTCTTTTCACTTGAAACTCGCACGCACTGCTTAGCACACGGTAGCATACAGATGGCGAGTGGCTAGAGCAACAAGCGGGGCACTCACTCAAGTTCGCCTTAGTTCCCAAGCTACTTACCAGGGGTCAGCATTTCTGGGATTGAGATATCTAAAACAAGTTTATCGGATCTAGTTAAATAGTATTATAATAATTTTTTTCAAACAATTTTTGATATGAAATTATTGTATTCGTAGGTGCATTTATTACACTGCCTTCGCTTCTCTGCAGCACGTCAAGTTTTCGAAATTGTTTGGATCAAAATTTTTTTTGAAAAATCACAAATCAGGAGATTAAATGTTGTGAAAAAATTTTCTAATAAAAATCAATATTTGATTTCAATGCATTTTTTATTTTGAATTTAACGGTGGGCCTGCTTCTGTGATATCTTATGCAGTTTCCGCGAAAATGTAAAAAAAAACTGAAAAACGACCTGAAAAAAAGTGGTTCTACAAAAAACTGCATATCTAGCTGAAAAATGTTTTTCCTACTGTTTCGGTTGTCTTTTTCTTCATTTTTCAATGCCAAAAAAACTAAACAAAAATTTAGGTTCAGACTATCACCGTACGACAGATACATGGCAGAGAATTAGAACTTAGATATTCGAAAAGAATAGTATTCGGGTAGAAATTAGATTTAAAATAGAATGTAAATATTATAAATGTACGTTGACAATATAAAAAATAATTGAACTGAGAATAGTGTAGCATATGAACAATATAATATTGTAATAGAGTGTGAAGGCGAAATTAGTGTAGTGAGCGAAACTAAAATAGTTTTTCACGAAAGATATCAAGATTTATGCGAAGATAACGTCAATATAACAATTGAAAGCGAACTGGGTTATGCGTTTCGAACTACGTTCACGGAGAACAGATCCAACAAAAAACAAATAGCATTGCAAAGTGTAACCTTCAGATGTGCATATCATCAAAAACTGTGGATTACTCGTGTAAGACTATAAAAAAACGTGAATAAACAGAGGAAAAAAATGTGCCGCTCAAGCCAACGGTCAGCGAGGGCGAATCGTAAACTGACCATGAGAGAAGAAAATAATACAGAAGATATGGACGCTTCGATCACTAACACAACTATAAACACGTTGAGTGAAGCAAGCACCAACACAACGGACGAGCGAAATAGTGAACAGCTATGGCTCTCCAAACTCGAGCAAGATACACAAAGGCTAATAGAAGAAAAGAGAAGATTGAGAAACGAACAAGCACGAGGAAGAGAGAAGTAACTGCAGGCAAGAATCTCGTCTGTCGCAACCAACGTGAGCCGCTTCATTGAGGCAACGGAAAATGTTACTTACTCTCTCGAAGAAACAGAAAACCAGATGCAGGCCCAGATCGACCGATTGGAACTAGCACAGACACGGATAGCAGAGTGACTAGTAAGAGAAAACTACTTGCCACAAGGCCAATACTGGGCCAATACTGGGCAATGATACAGCCCAGGAACTGCGACAAAGAGTACTTAATCTAGCAATCACTGTCCAGTCCACTCAGCGATTAGTGGCTCCTCGTGAAAAATGACGCGCAGAATTTTGAACATTTTTTGCAAAAATTTCAGCAGAGGTACTGGAGTGAGCAGACACAGCACAAACTCAGAAAAAAGCTTGAGTTAAGCTGTTCTCGACCCTACTGCGACCGAACAAGAACCGAGTATGCAACAAAAATGTTTGCAGAAGTGATAGAACTCGTGCCAACACCCGAAACAATGGATAAAATCCGCAAAATAGCGCGTCATTATAGCGAAGAAAATGAATACGCAATAGTGAGGCGATGTATAGACTCGTGTAAAAAGCTTATACAATTACTGGAGGAATTTGACCTAATGGGTTACACAAACCAGGTACAGACGAAAGGACGTGAATGGAGAAGCAGGCCTACACATATGAAAGAAAATGGTCACGTTCCACCAAACACATGGCGTAAAGCGAGCCAGGGATACCGACAAGTGCACTTAACTGGCGGACCATAGGTGCCAGGCAACAGGGGGGCGCCGACATTTGCGACACAGTCAACGCAGAGGCCAAACAATGGCGCGAGTGCAGACTAGAAGCACCGCAGGAGGGCCAGAGGGTGCACCTGGAAGGAAGTGCCTGGTGACAGAGGACGAATTAACCTCTATACCAAATGCAAAACATGGATCTAAATGCGAATCTTGAAGAAGGACATGAAGAAGAGAAGGAGAATATACAAAACTCTGGGGGGGGGGGGAAACTCGACAGCGCCACACAAGGAGAATGAAATTCGCGTGGCGACGGAAAAATGCTACAGGGCGTGTATGCTCACGGACACACGTGAAAACCTAATAAATGAAGAGCAAGAAGACCCGTTTAGACCGGAATCAAAATCCTATACGGCAAATGTTCAAATTGCCGGTATTATGACCAAAACCCTGATAGATACTCGCACAGAAATTACATGTATTTCTCAGGAATTTTTTAATCTGATCAAAGACTGATTTGAAGAGTGCCCATACCCACCTCTATCAGGAGTGACAATCGCAGGTCCGATAGAAAGCAATCCCGTTAAATTGAACAGGAAAATATACGCAGATGTGCAGCTTCCTAACACAACATTACAATTGGCCTTTTTAGTCGTACCAAGACTAGCACGAACCTGCATAGTTAAAATAGACGTGTTGGATGAGCACAAGACGAGAATAGACCTCGACACAAGACAATCAATCTTTTTCTATACTTGGACGGGTAGCCGTCCATTTGAATCATATAGGACGAGAACGTCCAGGAAACAGCGGGGCGATACTGTCTTAAGAATATCAAATCGCACGTGTAGATCAATGTAAAAACGAATAGCCCGACAAGTCGACAGACATTGGCGGATGAGGTCACAAGGCTTTTGAACATTATATAAAAGAAGGCACGGGAAAAAGTCGCTGAGTGTGCTGAGCTACAAGAAGTAGTG
>JAUELO010043126.1:0-10301 GCA_032357855.1 Amphibolips quercusostensackenii | reverse complement strand
TACACCGAAATTTCACACTTACACGGCGGTGTAAAAGTCGCCGGGTCCAACTTTACACCAAAATTTTTTACAGTGTGGCGTCGAGAGCCAGAGAGAGGCGGTCTGAGCAAGAGAGAGGCGGCATTGGATAGCGGCGGCGTCCCAAGGCTGTGGCTAGCTACGGTACCTAGTTCTGGATTACCAGCTCTAGGTTTCTTAATTGGAGTTCTGGTTACCAGCTCTCCAACGACTGACGTTCTGTGCCCGTGCATGCCCTTTTAACGCGGCAGCTGCGTAGGCGTTGCGTGGAAGTTGCACGGAGAGGGTAGACAATCGGTGGAGGGAGATGCGCGTGTTGACCTTCGCAGGCGAGGAGATGCGCGCGTCCAGCCTCGCATGCACTGTACTCGCGGCTCTTGCCTCTACTGGCCTTGCTGCCTGGCTGACGGCATTTTTGCTCAGTACCTACTTTCGCCACTGTGAGGCTATCTTCTCTCTCTCTCTCTCTCTCTCTCTCTCTCTCTTACTCTAAGGTATAATGTCTCTGGTTACCAAAATATAAAGATGGTTGCCTACTGAATGAATGTACGTCGTCTGCGAAAGTGTTTTAAATCTATCAATATAAAAATATCTCTCTATGGGAGCCGCGTATATCACACTTAAATTAACAAATATATTCAATGCATGTATCTCAAGGTCTAAATGAATAAATACAAAAAGAAATATATTATATTGATATAAAATTATTATTTTACGTCTAAGATATCCTGTGGATATCCACAGAACCTACAGATATATACCGGATATAAAGGAATCCAGAAAATATCTTTAGAATATCTACACGATATCTCATGACATGATTTTATTAATAATATCCCGGTGCTATGCAGGTAAACTATAAATTGATAAGTTAAAAATTTTGGCAAGAAATGTTTTAGACATTGTTTAATCTCTTCATTTAAAAATATGTAAAATATGCAGCTTTACATGGGATTTAAAACAAATTCATTTTTAAATAACTCAGAGCATGTAGAAATTCTTGGATATAAAATTACTTCTATATTAAAGTTATCTATTGTACTCAAATTCTGTTGAATGCACATATATAGTTATTATAATTCTCTTGATATCATTGAAATGTACGAAATGTACGAAAATGCGCTTCAAATTTTAATAACTATTAAAGGGATTTCAGTGAGTTTTAAAGAACTCAAGTACAGTGAATCGACAAAGTTCTGTGTACTGTGATACTAGGCGAGCTCAAAAAAATATTGTAAATAATTTTTGGAGATTTTAAGAACGTTATAATAGCATCCATTTTGAATAGAATTATTTAGGATATATGCGTGATATAATATACTTATAGAATGATTTTTTCAACAATTAACAACGCCAGCATTACCTACATTATTTGATATGTGTAGAATGCAGCAATATGTTCTAACTTCTAACCAGAGAAATGCCCTCTATTTTTGACGAAGTGTAATGTTTTTTATTGAACCTTATTTTTCCGCATTTTTTATTTTCTTGCGATAAAAACGCATTAAAATCATTTAACTGTTTTTGGACAATAAACGAAAACGTAAATGCAACAAATTACACAGGTACAAAATTGAAAAATTATTCTCGAGAGTATAAGATATACCCTTTCTTTCAAGATTCACATAAGTAACGTATTAAAAGTCAGAAAAATGCTAAAAATCATACACGTAACACAAGAGTTATTTTCAGAAAAACTACCTAACGAATATGTGTATCATGTATACAACTGAACTGAAATGTAAGCAGAAAAAGACATGTCAAAATGTACACTAGGGTGGTCCAAAAATGTATTGGAAATTTTTTTTCGAATTTCTATGCATATCAACCGAAAATTTGTTCGAACCCACGCAAAAATAAATTAGTTTTGTTTTTTGAAAAAAAAAATTATATTTAGGTGTGGCGCAAGCCTGCGAAGTTTAACACGTATTTCCCATGAAAAGAAAAGACGTTCTTGTAAATTTGATTCAGAATCTTCAATATTATCTAAATCGAGGTGAAACTCAACATTTCTATTTACAATTAGCCATAGAATATATTATTTTTTAAATATCACCCTCATAAATCTGTTTTATAGGGTTAAAAAAACACCAAAAGTAAAAAAATGGGTTTGCGAGTTTATGGCGCTAATAACGACTTTTTTATGTTCTTTTAATGCAAATTATTTCCAATACATAAAATACTACTTGATGCTGATAATTAGTTGTTTACATAAATCTTTTTAACAATTTGTTATTGTTTTTAGCAAATTTCTCTCAGAATAGAGATAAAAAGTCGCGGTTTTTTAAAAAATTTCAAGCTTCTTGTTCAATTTTCAATCAGAGCGAGGTTATAGTTGATTATTATTAACAAACATAATTGTTTAAAAAATTAATAATTATTGCTAATAATACTGCCTTTGAATAATGCTCAAAAGTGCAGTTTTTTCTGAAATTTTAAGCTTTCTGTCTGCTTTTTACTTGAAGTAAGTTAATATTTAATTAAATTCAGCTAAAATAATTGTTTACACAATTTATTATTATTGTTTATGATATATTATTTTCTTAATTGTAGAAAGTTGTATTTTTTCTTAAATTTCTATTCACTTGTCTCTTTTTCCCTTTAAATAAATGAATAATTAATAGAGTTTATTAAAAATGATAGTTTGAAAAAATTATTATTGTTTATAACTATCTTCATCTATATTAATGACAGATAGTTGCGATTTTTTGCCTGAAATTCCAATCTTTTTGTCCATTTTTCACTTAGTGAGGTAACAATTAATGCAGTTTTACAAAAATAATTGTTGAAACAATTTATCACTGTTTATAACTATCTTTTCTCAGATAATTGCTAGAAATTTGCGGTTCTTTCTAAAATGTTTAACTTTAATGTGCCTTTTTAGTGTTGACCAAATAATACATTAACATTAGAGAAAATCATATTTTATGCCATCTCTTTTTTTTGTGAATATATTTTTCTGAAATAAAACAGATATTTGAAATATTCTTTAAATTTCCTATATATATCATATTAAATGTGAATTTTCCTGGAAGTAGTTACTAAGAGCCTTTTTGTTAACACTAATATTATTATTAAATATTTGTTCCTATTTTGCTTTAATTATAAACTCGATTATAAAAATTTTGACAAAAAGTTTTAAAAAAAAAAAGAAAAAATCGCAACCTTTTAGCAATTATCTGAGGAAAAATAATTATAAACAATAATAAATGTTTTAATAATTATATTTATTTATTATTTTATAGTGAAGAGTGGACAAAAAGTTCAATATTTAAGGAAAACTGCAACTTTCTAATGTTATTCAAACATAATATTATTTAAAATAATAAAAGATTGTTAAAAAAAAATGTTGTTAACATTAATTAATTATGTACCTTAGTATGATTTAAAATTAGACAAAAAGTGGAAAATTTTTGAAAAAACTGCAATATTCTAGCATTATTTTAAGAGAATATTATTAACAATAACAGTAGATTATTAAAACAATTATGTTTGTATCATTAATTAACTATCGCTTCACTGTAATTGAAAATTGGACAAAAAGTGCAAAATTAAAAAAAAAACGCGAATTTCTGTCTTTATTTCAAGAGAAAATTACTAAAAACAATAACGAATTGTTTAAAAAATTTAATTAAACATCTCATAATCAGAATAAAGTAGTATTTTATGTATTGGAAACAATCTGCATTAAAAACACCTATAAAAATCATAATTAGTGCCAAAAACTCGCAAAACTTATTTTTTCACTTATGTTGTTTTTTTGGGGCCCTATAAAACAGACTTATGGGGGTAATATTTTAAAAGTAATATTTTATTCGTATTCTGTGGCTAATAGTTAATAGAAATGTTGAGTTTCAACTCGATTTAGCTAATATTGACGATTCTGAATAAAATTTACAAAAACGTTTTTTTTTCATATAGGAAATATGTGTTGAACTTCATGGGGCTAGCTTGAAAATTTAAATATTTAATTGGAAATTAAACTATTTTCTTCACAAGTCATATTTTCAATATTCAAACCATTTTCTGGACGATATGAATAAAAATTCAAGAAAAAAAATTTGAACCGCCCTAATGTACACATATTGGTCAGACTCAGATGGAAAGTCGTTCCTGCGCAAAGCGAAATTTGACGCAGAAGCTATCAGTTTGTTTATTTTTTGTAATACTTCTCAACACTTATATTCATTTTTTTAATTATTTATTCTACTGCACACTATGTTCATACCACGGATTACTTATAAGGAGACCCATCCTGCTGTAGAAACCGACTCGAGTTTTGACGGCGATAACTGCACCTTTATTGACAGATTCAGACGTTTAGAGCCAGCACTCTTAAATATTGGGGCATGAGCACTGAGATCTGCTATCTCCTTTTCTACCGCGAAAAGCGTCCTTTAATGACCGCAGAAAACGAAGGTTTCGATCACGTCAATATTCCCAAAATACGTGTTTGTTTATCACGTTGTTTATTTCTGTGCTTTTGAATAAAAAAAGTAAACAAATTGTGACCTGGAAAGTAGGAGTAAGTTATATAGATTTGATATGCTAAAAATTATCTTAACACCCTGTTTAAAACAAGATATATTTACGCCATTATTTGATCTTTTTCATTTTATTTTGCAAAACTTCAATTTCTTTCAATTTTCGCGATGATCTTTGCAATTACATAACCACCAATATATAACTTTAATTCGTTTTCAGCTGTCATTGAAGCAATGGCACTCACTGGTACACTTCTCGCGGGTGAAAAGGAGATGGCCGATCTCAGTGCGCATGCCCTAACGTTTTGAGTGTTGGCTCTAAACGTCTGAGTCTGGCAATAAAGGTGCAGTTACCGCAGACAAAACAAATGTACGGAGATGGGTCTCCTTATTACTACTCCGTGGTTTATACTAAACGCATTTGTAATCGAGAATTTATTTTTTTGCTTTCAGAACTGAAATATTTAAACTCAAATTTATTCAGTTTTTGTTTGAACATATATTTCTTCCGCAGGACGTGTAACTATTCCATTTTTTGACAAAGATTTATTGTTTTTTGTCTGAACATTCAAATGCTTGGTTGCGAATGTATGTATTTTGTTTCTAATTTCTTTTCTTTAAGGGAAAGTTGATCTTCTTCCTTGACAATTGAATTAGTCGGTTAAGAACTGAACTGCTTTTCCAAGCATTCATTTTATTACTTAAGCATTCATTCATAGGATTGATGATTGATTTTTTTTAAAATGCATATCTTTAGGTTCAAAATTAAACTGTTTTGCAGAAAAATCCTTTTTTTCGACCCAGAAATTAAATTTTTTTTTGCACACTTCTTTTTATGCGTTAAACAATATATTACTTTCGTACAAAATGGCAGTATTTGTATCAAAGTTCTATTTTTGGTTGAAAGTCTATAACTGCGGTTACAAAATTAAACTGCTTTATAGAGAATTCGCCTTTTCACCCTGAAAATTACAAAATCTGGTTCACATTTTTTTCTCTTAAATGAGAAATCCTACATGGTTGAAAATTCTTCTCTTTTCGTAGAAGTTTGATATTTTTTGGTGACAGTTGCAATTGTTTGGTTTGAAATTATTTATATTAGTTGAGGATTTCCCTATTTCGTTGAAGATTTGTCTTAATTTGGTTCCATTAAACTTTGATGTTCAGTACATCTCGTTCGACCGCTTCAAAATTTGTACTTGACTCCGAAGATGAATATCTATGCAGAAACTTAATCTACAAATTCTTCGTAGTATAATTGGAAACCTGACAAAATTTTGCATTAAATTAGCCTGAGTTTAATTTATTCTAGTGATCGAGTCAAGAAATATGTACTTAAAAATTTTTAATTTTTGTTAGGTGAATAGACATTTTTTTAAACATGATTTTAATTTTTTGACAAATCTAAATAAGTTTTTCTACAAATTTGTAAAAATCAGAAAATTAAGAAAAAAGCATACTCTTTCAATCTAAATGAAGAATACGATTAGATGTAGTAGTGGGATAACATCTTTTATATGAAATGAAAGTGATTACTTTATTATAGATTTAATTTGAGAAGCTCTACATTTTCAACTACAATTATGAATATACGACAAATTAGATGAATTTTCAACTAAAATTAATTTTAGTTAAGTAGTTCAACTTTCAACAACGTAGTTGACTTTTTAACAAAAAAGATTGATTTTTTCCAAAAATACGATTTCCCGATGTAATACATATAAGAAATGAATTGTTAACTAAAGAGTAGAATTTTCAGCAAAAAGGCATAAATTTTAAACCAAGTTGTGCAATTTTGAATTGAAAAAAGATAAATTTTCAAGCAAAACCAAAAACTAATTTTCAACAAAATAGTTGCATTTTTTTCAGAAATTTCATAGTTAAATTTTCAACCAAAAATAAAGATTTGTCAAGCAAAAGAGATTTGTCAGTTAAGCGAGAAAAAGAACTTCAACTACATTGTTGAATTTCCAAATTAGACAGACAAATTTTTAACCTCAGAATATGAATTTTTAACAAAAAAAAACTGTTTTTTTGACGAAAAGGGTGACTTTGAAACAAATCGCCCATAGAACCACTCTAAATGAATAAAGTACTACCGGGACGGCAAGCATGTTCGTTCCAGATACTTTATTCCTCGCCGAAAGTTTAGATGACTAAGTCCGTCGGATGAGACGTTTGTATCTGCAACAAAGAGTATCCTTTACAGATGTTGAGTCCTGAATGCGGCTCTGTGGCACGCCTAGGTATGTATAGTTCTCTCCAGCGCCAATGTGTCGTATAGCGCTTTTGTTGACGAGCTCAGGGTCTCCGGGAATGCCATTAAGTTTTCTTTTTTTCAAACAAACTTTGGCACATTTTCTAACCCGAACTCTATTCTAATCCCTTGAGTATTTTTCTCGACGATCACTAGAGCTAGATGTAATTTCTCTTTATTTTCATCACAGATCTTAAGATTATCTATGTAAAATACATGAGTGACCTAATGCTTTCGATGTCCAGGTTTGCCGCAGAAGTACCCTTCGGAATAACGTAGTGCGGGAGATAGTGGCAATAATGTGGGGCAAAAGAGGAGAGGGCTCATGGTGTCGCCCTAAAACACACCTCACTGAAAGGTGACGCTGTTAGGTGACACACGATGTTTTCCAGATAAGATAGTAAATCTGTTTTTCCAAAGCGTCGTCAATTCCTCTATGAACCTCACGATGTGTGGATAAACCTTTAAGCTTTCTAACAGACAGATGATAAGTCTATGGGAGGTTGAATCAAAACCTTTCCGGTGATCAATCTAGGCCATCGATAGGTAGCGCTGCTAGGATGATAGGATGCTAGGACACATCTTTCGAAGAGCGAACTTTCAAACCTTGGCAGAGAAATTCCTGACAGATGTTATATAGTCAATCAAACACTGAATGCGGGACGCGTACTGCCTTGCCCAGCCTATCTTTGTGCTGAGTTGATGCATTCGCCGTTTGGTTTTATGATTAACCATTGGTTTTGTTTTACAGTTTACATCTGGCAAAGCTCTCACTGCATTATAAACATTACAACTGATATTCCAGAGATCGGACCCTTTGGAAAAGTCTCCACGAAGCATGTCATCGAGTTCAGCTAGATCTTTAGGCCTAAGATTCTTTGTTTGCAAAGTAAATGTTTGCGTTAAAATTACTAGCTTTTATCGAAAAAATAATACTTAATCATAAAAATTTGTCATTCGAATTTTTCTATTAATTTTATAAACAAATGATATAAACAAATGACCACTGTGGACATTTAACGTAGAAAAAAATTGTTTTTTCTATTAATTTCCCTCAAATTAGACCACTAGTGATGTTTAATGATGGAAAATTATCATCCGATATTTTTTTATAAATTTTATAAATAAATGCCCAGTGTTGACATTTAAAGGCAGAAAGAAATAGTTTCTTTTCAATATTTTACTTAAATCCATTGCAGTAGCTTTAATTGATAAGCACAATATTTTACATTTATAAGATTTCAAAGATTTCAAACTATTCCACAGAAAATTTAAAATAAGTTAAACAATTTCTAAATATTTCAAGGGATTTCTAGAGATTTAAACAAATTTAAAAATGTTTCAAAGATTTAGAGTAATTTCTAGAGATTCACAACAATTTTAAAATATTTTCTATTATTTGAAAAAATATCTAGAGATTTTAAAAAATTTCAAAAAAAATTCCAAAAAATTGTATAGTTAAATTTTCAGTTGAAAAGTATCATTTTCAACCCCAAAAAAAATATTTTTCAACAAAATAATTAAATTTTCAACTAAAGAAATTAATTTTGAACGAAAAAAATTAATTTTAAAAAAACAAGTTCAACTTTTTACCGCGTAGTTGAATTTGTATCAAAAACGGTTAATTTTCAACTAAACACATAAATTTTCAACTAAAAAAAAATGTGGAACCAAAAGTAGAATGTATTCAACACAAAGTTAAATTATTATAATAAATCATCGTGAAAGACTTAAATATATTTTTAAAAATGTTTGAATCCCCAACCAAATTAAATAATTTTCGACCACACAGCAGCATTTTTAATCAAAAAGATTAAATTTCTCACAAAAGAGATAAATTTAAACAAAATTTTTTAATTTTCTGCCGACAAAGAATTTTAAGCTAAGAAAGATAAAAAAAAATCCAACCAAATTGTTGAATTTTTAAGCCAAAAAGACCAATTTTCAACAAAACAGATAAATTTTCAACCTACACATTTCAATTTCCATCAAAAACTTCATTTTCAACTAAATAATTGATTTTTCTACCATAACAGTTAAATTTTTAACCAAAAATTTAATTTTCAACCTAAAAGGATAATTCTTTAAAATGAAAAAAAAAAAATTTTTGACAAAGTAATTTAAATTTCAGCTAAAAAGACACATTTTCTACCAAAAATTAATTTTTGACCAAAAAAGATGAATTCACAACAAAAAACGTAATACTTTATATTTCAACCAAAAACGATTTTAATTTTGAATACAAACTAGTTGAATTAGAACAAATAGACTATCTGAACGAAAGAAATAAATTTTCTACCAAGAAATTGAGCTAGGAATGAGACTGTTCATACTTTTGCAGTGGGACGCAGTAGGATAAAATGAAAAAGAGGTTCAAAATTACTTGAAGGCAACTCTTGACCGACTTCTGATTTACTCATATCATTTTCTTAATAAAGGCAAGTAATTTTGACGCAAAGATGTACTTTAAAGACAAAAAATCCACAATGTATACTGTTTGTTAATTTAATTCATTTATAACAATTAACTATACCAGATAATATTTTTTTACTCCAAGCACACCTGCGCATCCAGTCCAGCGATGCTGAAAATAGAAAAAGTTTCACACGTAAATAAAAAAAAAAGCAAAAATCTACCGTTTTTTGATATTTTTATTACTATAAATATTATTTTACAATTTTTAATTGGGCCACATGGATCTCTTCGAAACTAAATGGTTAATTTTTTCAAGAAAAAGAAATCCAAAATCGGTCAAGAATTACCATCTACAGGTTATGTTGAACCTCGTTTTTTTATTTCAATTTTAGGATAATTTTGAGAAATGCGATTGTTTAAAAAATAAACCAAATTTATGATGTTAGTTAATAAGTTTTTAAATCTGGATAAATTTTAGCTTCCAGAATGGCCCAAGTTAAGTAAAATATTTTACCAATGAATAAAAGATACTGCAGTGGATTTGAATAAAATATGCTCCAAAATGTTCCATAAAATTTCATACACACTTGAACATTATTCTTTGATTTTCAACTAAGTCAAATGGCAGATCGTTGGCATCGTTAGAATTTCTAGGTTTAGAATATTATATTTGTAAATTACAAAGTGCTGAATATAAAGAATTTTATATTCTGCATTTCAGTGCTCATTAGTTACAAATGACTCCCGCTGATTAGCATCGACGACATAGCACTGTAAAAATAGTTATGTAGAAAATTACATTCGACCGTAATTTAACCTATCGGACTTTCAGAGCTTGACTGAATAAAGTAGTAAACTAACGAAACCTCAAAACTAGTTAACATTGTGCTGTAATTAAATTGAAATAAACATGATCATAAAACCGTGACCGCGGTACTTTGACAGTTAACATGTAAAATTGCAGCGTGTTACATTGTAAACTATTTTACCTATATGATATGTCGTAAAGATGCATAGGGCATTACATTTACATGAGAGTGTGAATTTAGAAATATGCGTATTTACAATTTTTCTGTGTTATTTAAATTGATGGAATGTAGAAGTGCTTGATAGAGAGCAAAATTACA
>JAUELO010043110.1:0-10301 GCA_032357855.1 Amphibolips quercusostensackenii | reverse complement strand
AAAAGATTACGTTTTGTCCTGAGGAAGATTTTAGAAGATCCTAGATTTTTCTGAATTTCTTGAAATCCTCGAATATGGTGAATTCCCTGAATTCCTGAAGAACCTTAAATTCTTTAAAAGCTATTAAATTCCTGAAATTCTGCAAATTCAATGAAATACTTATATGTTCGAAATAACTGATAATTCTTGAATTCCTACTATTCGGAATTCTTAGAATTCCTGAGACATTTTAAATTTGTTGCATTGTCTGAGTGCGCGAAAATTTCTGAATTTCTTAAATTCCCTGAATATCCTTAATTTTTTCAATATTCTAAGCTCCTTCTATTCTATAAATTTGTGAACATCTTTGAATTCCTAGAATTCCTGAGATATTATGAATTCTCTGAATTCTTTGAAATCCAGTAACGTTTTAGATTTCCTGAATTCCTTAAATATTCTGAATTCCTAAAATCCTTTGAATTCACCAAATCCCCTAGATTCCTTCAAATTTTTGGAATTCCCTGAATTCTCTAAAAATCCTTACTTTCTTAGTATTCTAAGCTGCATGTATTTTTTGAATTGCTGAAAATCTCTGAATTTCTTACAATTCCCTATATATTCTAAATTCCAGAAATTATTTGAATTCATAAGCACCCCTGAATTTTTTTACTACTTTGAATTCTTGAAATTCCTTGAATTTCCTAAATGCTATCAAATTCATTAAATAACCTGTAATCCTGGAATATCCTAAATTCCTTAATTATTCAAAATTCTTTACGTTTTCTAAAATCCTGTAATTTTTTGAATTCCCTAAATTCCTGAAATTCTTTAAATTTTCCAAATCTCCTGAATTTCTCCAAATCTTTTAAATTGTCCAATTTTCTGTTATTCTTCTGAATTCCTCGGAATTTTTAAATAATATCCTTGAATTTTCGAAATATCTAATAATCCCTGAATTCTATCAATTCGGAATTCTCACATTATCTTGAACATTTTAAATTTCTTGCAGTCTCACAGTGCGTGAAAATCTTAGAATTTCTGAAATTTTTGAATATCCTTAATTTCTTTAATATTCTGAGCTCCTTGTATTCTCTAAAAAACGTGAAAATCTCTCAATTCCTAGAATTCATAAAATATGATAAATTTCTGAAATTCCTCCAATTCACAAGCACCCCTGAATTCTCTAAATATTCTGAATTGTCTAAAGTCCTTGAATTTCCTAAATGCTCTTAAATTCTCGGAATACCCTGTAATCCCTAAGTATCCGGAATTTCCTGAATGTTCAAAATTCTCAGAATTCTTTGAAATCCTATAACGTTTTGAATTCCCTGAAATTCCTTAAATATTTAGAATTTCTGAATTTCTTTGAATTCACAAAATCTCCTGAATTCCTTCCAATCTTTAAAAAAACCTGAATTCTCTGAATATCCTTATTTTTTCAATATTCTAAGCTCCTTGCATTCTCTAAATTCGTAAAAATCTTTGAATTTTTCAAAATTCCTGAAATATTATTAATTCCTGAAATTCTTTGAATTCTCTAACCCCCTTGAATTCCTTAAATATTCTGAATAATTTTAATTCCTTGAATTTCCTAAATTCTGTCAAATTCTTTGGTAGAATTCGTTCTTTTTAAGTTGCCAATTTTACTATTTTGTAGAAAATTCATCAATATTATTATTAGTGATATTCGTTTTTTTTTTCGCTGTCTTGTCTTTTAGACCAAAGTGTAGTAGTGCTCTTTCCACACGAATTATCCCCAATATTTTTAAGAGAGCAAATTAAATTTGCCCGTTTGGATATCTGAAAGATACATCGCATTATGGCCGAAAGGTATTTCCTCCAGCGAGTTTTTTGATCTAACCAATTCGGTCGCTGCCTGCCAGGCGCGACGAATCTTTCTATAATCATGGCAAATTATTTTTCTTTAATTATTTAGATCGTGTGATCGATCGCAGTCAAGGTCAAAGTCTAGGATCCGTTCTTATAGCTAAAGCATCTTCCGTGATCGCAGTGCAATTCGAAATTCTCCTACTTTACGTTGTTCAGTATTACCCCTGCACAACCAACTTTTAAAAGATCTTTCTCACTCTTTGCCGCCTGTCACAAGAGATGATAATAAAGTTGGCCGCGGCTCACAAAGTAAAGCTAAGTCGCCAGTAGAGGATGAAAAACAACCTGATCTCACCCATGCTAAAACGTAACAAAAATCTAAAGATCCAGAGCTTAATAAGACGATGCTACAAATTCTCAGAGAGGATCAGGCTTTGGTCAATAGGTGGAATGTAATAATAAAGAAGGGGTTGTCAGAAGAAGTCAGACAGGATTTATTATGAAAATACCCTCAACCTAAATATTTGTCGGTTGCTAAACCTCCGGCTATCAACCCTGAGATTAAAATAACAATAACCGATGCTGCAATCAAAACAGGTAAATTTCAGGTTACATAACAGCAGCGATTCGAAGCCTGCCTGTCCGCGATAGGTGTGGTACCAACCGATTATTTTAAATCTGGAAATTAAGACAAATACTTCTCGTGTCACTTATCTCATTGATGCAGGTCGTTTACTAGCTGACATTTTCTACAATAAATCTGCAACAATACGAGCGATTATCACGCCTAATCTTGACAGAATTGTTAAGAATATTGCCGAGGATTCATTAGTAGATAGTTTTCTCGTCGAGGAAAATTTTACTGAACGTTTGAAATCGGCTCAAACTGTCGAAAAGCAAACTGAGGACATCTCTAAACCACCTTCACCTGATACACCAGCCCAAAAGTCCCAATTCTAGCCTCAGCTAGCCTTCAAACCTCGAGGTCAGCCGGCAGCATCAAAATGCAATACAACTTCCCATTTTCAACCAGCTTTAAACTCAAAAAGCCCGCTGTTGAAGAAGGGTTACAACTCCTCTCGCATGCAGAACGGGTCTTATTATTCGCAAACAAATCGTCGCAGATACTCAGATTACTCAGGATACCCTAATTTTGTAATGGATACAGAAGTATCGAATTTCTTTTATTGGCAAGGTTAGTCAGAACTGCACATCAAAACAGAGACTCCTTTTGCAATCTAAGGTCAGAGATACCTGTCATGCTATAAAGCAGCATATGGACAAGGGCGCAGTTTCAGCATGTGGACCAGGCAATGGTCAATTTCTGTCTAGTTATTTTCTTGTGCGAAATCAAATGAGGAAAATAGTTTTTGTGTTAATATAAAAAATCTTAATTTCTTTATTGATCTGCCTCATTTGAAAATGGGAGATTCCAAGACGGTAATACGATTAATATTTCCAGATTGTTATGTGGTAACAATTGACCTAATGGACGCATTTTTTGTAGTTTTAATAGGAGACGTTTTTAAAAAATATTTACGATTTCAATCTAATCGTGTACTGTATAAATTTAATTGTTCACCTTTTGGTATATGTACATGTCCATATGTATTCACGAAAGTATTGAAGTCAGTTGCTCAACATCTTTAGTCCAGGGGTTTTATATCGGTTATTTGTTTAGATAACATATGGCTCACCAAAAACACTTCAGGGTTAATTTTGAAAAGTGCAGTCTAATTCTCGCACTAGTATGCAAATATCTTGGGTTTTTATCGAATAGCAAAAAATATCATGTACAACTCCCGCCAGACAAAAAGTGTAAGATTATAAACATAGCGAATAAGTATTTATCAAAATCGGAATGTGAAATTAGGGATTTTGCGCAACGTAATAAAGTTTTAGAGTCAGCATGTCCAGCAATCAAGTACGGTTAGCTTTATAGAAAAGTTGTGGTACGCGAAAAATTGTTAGCTATTCAAAAAACAGGCAGTTATGATAAGAATATGAGAAAAACTTTAGATGCTAAACTTAAACTTGATTGGTGGAAAAGAAACATTATGTGTGTTAATAATCCTATTTGCAATCATATTTATCAGCTTGAGATATTTTCTGATGCATCGTTAACGGGATATGGAGATTGCTGCGCCGATAAAAGAACTCACGGCTGGTGGAGTTCGGAAGAAAGATCCTACCACATGAATAATCTGAAATAAAAGGCCGTATTCTATGCATTATGTTACAGCGATTTCATGTGTAAATCTTGTTGTAGGTATACAGTCCCCAAAATTGAATTAGATAGCTAGGCTTATCTGGGAATGGTGTGCAGAGCGAGACATTCAGATATTTGCCTCTTACCTCAAGCCCGAGGAAAATGTGATTGCGGATAGCGAATCACGAATTCGGTTACCCGAAACCAAATAGGAGTGAAATTGAATAAAGTTTAGTATGACCGAAGAAAAATTTAGGAAATTCGATATTGATATTTTCGCGTCAAATATTAATGCAAAATGTAAGACATTTGTATCTTGGCTCGTTAACACAAAGTCTTGCACAATTGATGCACTGAAAATTACCTGCTCTAAATATTAATTTAATGCATTTTCTTAATTCCCCTAATTTTTTTATGTTTGAAAAAGTTTGTAACGGATGAGGCAGAAGCAGTTTTAGTTGTACCCCTGTGGCTAACGCAATCATGGTATTTTGTATTTAATAATTTGTTAATTTCAGAGCCTCTAATCTTTCGTCCTCAAGTCGGTTTACTTAGGTCTCGTTTAAGGGAGAAACATCCACTGTGGAAATCTCTTATCCTGGTATCAGGCAGATTATGAGGAAAGCGTCCCAACGAAGGGGGATATCTGAAAAAGTGATTCTGATAATGTTTGTTCCCTTAGCTAAGACAACTCTAAATCAATACGAGCAACTTTTCAGGATGTAGTGGTATTACTGTTTTTACAGGAAAGCTTCTGTATAAGATACCGACAACGAAAATGTCTGCGAACATGCTTATCTAATAGATATCTTGAAAATCGATGAGGCCTACGGAACAGTTTATTAATACAGATCGGCTTTTTTGATTCTGTCGCGCGATATAGGAAATAACGCGACTATAAAAAGCGATGCTTGAAAGAATTTACGTATTGAAGCCACAGAAAGCTAAACAAGGGTTGTACTTGGGATCCATCATTAGTTTTGGACTACCTTAGAACTTAGTACTCTGATGATACGATTTCTTTAGAGCAATTAATGCACAAGTTGATTACCTTTATTGCGTTAAGAACGGGTCAAAGAACGCAGTACACATATAAGATCTTGTTAAAAATTAGTGTAGTTTCACCGGACAAAATCTAAATAAAGATTCCGAAACGTATTAGAACCTGTTACATTTTTTCGTCACCAACGTAACCTCAAGAATCCAGCGTAATAGCTCATTTTTACAATAAGCCGCTAGATGACAGAGACGAGTTTGCTACGGCTATTATAGATTAATTTGCAAATCGGATTATGTTCTATGTTTATGACATTGTAACATTCAGTCACCACACCTCTGTTCTTTATGTTCACATTATGTTGTTCTTTGCATCTCAACAATGAAATCTTTCTTACGGCGCAGCAAATTTTTGATCGCAGAGATGCTTTCGTTTTTTATTCCATTTTCAAAAAATTAGTTCGTTTTATTATTTAAAGTTAAGAAGTGTAAAAGGAAACTATGTAACGTTTAATCGATAATATATGCAATTCTCTGGGATCAATTTTAAATCTTTAAAATTATACAACAAAATTAAGTTAATAATTAATATATATTATTTTTGAAATAAATTCACTTGACGCTTTGATGTGTGTTTTTTTTTAAATTCTCTCTTTAAGTTACAAGTTTAACCTTTTTTTCAGGACTTCTAATATTAGTTTCAGTAAATATAAACAAATTCTTAGAATTTGCCAGATTTCCTGACCATTTTTTAAATTTTGTTATTTCTTGAACTCTATGAAAGCCCGGAAATTTTTGAATATTTTAAATATTCTAAATTCCTTAAATGTTCTGAACTCCTGAAATACATTGAATTTTTAGAATTCCTCGAATTGCCTGAATGCTCGAAAATTCGCTGAATTCCACGAAATTCTTGAATCACTTTAATATACTGCACTCCTCGAAAGAGCGGAATTTTCTAAATTCTTTGACTTTTTTAAAATTCTTCAATATTCTGAATTATTCAAAGTCTATGGTAGTTCAGAAATCCCTAAATATTTTGAACATTTCAAATTCCTGAAATGATTCGAGTTCGGAGAATTCTTCGAATTTTCGGAATTCTCCGGAATTCGATACATTTCCTGAAATTCTTTGATTACATTAGTATCAGGACTTCCTTGAATTGTCTACATGTTCGGGAATTTGCTTCATTTCCTGAAATTCGCGAATTAATTTAATATCCTAAATTCCTCAAACAATAGAAATTCTTTGAATTCCTTAACTTCACTGAAATTTTTGAATATTCCAAATTCTTTAAATTATATGAAAGCTTGCGAATCCTTAAATATTCTGAACATCCTAAATACCTTAAATGTTTTGAATTCATGAAATGCTTTGAATTCTTAGAATTCCTCGAATTTCCTAAATGATCAAAAATTCGCTGAAGTCCCTGCAATTCTGAAATTACTGTCATATCCTAAATTCCTCGATCGATTGAGATTCTCAGAATTCCTTGACTTCTTTAAAATTCCTGAATATTCTAAATTTTCCAAATTCTATGTAAGTCCGGAAATTCCTAAATATTTTGAACATCCTGAATTCCTCAAATGTTATAAATTCCTGAAATGATGTAAATCTGCATATTTATTTTTTTCGCAGCTTGTGTGGTTTGTCTGAAAATTTAATTTTTGTTGTTTTCAATGTTGGTTTTTACGGATAAAACAAAAACTACGCATCTTATTAAACAATAATTTCACCAAATTTTTACATCTTTTTTCGGTACACAATTTTTGTCTTCTCGTCTTTTTTCGTATCTTGCATAGTTTGATCGCAAAATGAATTTTTGAATTTTTTATTATATTTTGTGCGGCCAAAATTTGGATTCACGATTTTTCGACAAAATTCGAAAAGTTGTTATAATAATCTTGTAGGGCTTTTAAGAAGCAAATTTTTTTTTCACTTTTTTTATATCGTGTGTTGTTTTGCTTAAAATTGTCATTTTCATTTGTTTTTTTGAATTCTGTAAATGCTATAACTCTGGTAACTTTTCTCATGGAAAAAAGTCGTAAGGACAAATTGTTTGTATTTTTGAGAACTACGTATATCCGTACATAGAATTTTTTAATTTTAAAAAAAGCGGTCTCAAAAATTTTGAAAATGCTTTAATTTTTTGAATTTTCATTTAAAATTCTTTCGAAAGTTATCGTGCTAACAAACTAAAAATCTACACACAGACATACAGACAGACAAACATACAGACAGACACACATACAGAAAGACAAACAAAGAGACAGACAGACAAAAAGGCAGACAGACGAACAGATGGACACGCGACAGATATACGACAAACATAGAGACATACAAACATACAGACAGACAGTGAGACGGACGGAAGGACACACGACAGACAGACATACATACAGTAATACGGACGGACAGACATACAGACATACAGTCATACAGACAGGCAGACATTCATAGATACAGACATACAGACAGGCAGACAGACATACAGACATTTGACAAAAAAGGGTCGGGTAAATTTTTTGATGAGAATGCAAACAAAATGGAATTATTTTTGTGTGGATTCGAACAAATTTCCGGGCGATATGCATACAAATTCAAAAAAAATTCTAATTTGTTTTTGGACCTCCCTAATGTACAATGTGTGAAAATGATTTGAAAGATGTGCTCCAAACTTTAATTTAATTAATTTTTTTTTTGCTGAATACGGCACTTTTTATAAAAACGCCCATATACGGTGGACCAGGTAAATAGTTTGGCACATATGAAAAGTTAACATGTAACGTCAAAAAATAAAACCATAAAATAATTCTTTGAAATTAGTTTCCTCTCAACTGAAACTGGCACTAATTATAAAGTTGTAAATCTTTGTGATATGAATTTTTTCGTGTCTTATCATTATTCATAAAGTACCGTTTACAAAGTTTCACTATACAAGTGAGGATTCAAGATTTTTGTTAAAAATTCTTATTTTGCAATTAAATTTAACTGGTTGAAAATGAGTTTTTTTTAATTGATTTTTTGAACAGAAAATTCAAATATTAGATTTTTTGTTAAAAACTTATCTTTTTTTTTGGTTAAAAATTCAACTATTTTGTTGTTGAAAAACTTCTTTTTTAAAAATTCGTGTTTCAAAGTTGCAAATTCAAATTTGTTGCAGAAAATTCGTTTTTTTAAATCTAGAAACTCAACAATTTAGTAAAAATTAAACTATTTGATTGAAAGTTAATTTTTTGTTGAAAATTCAAATTTTGGTTGAAAATTCAAATATTTTTGTTAAAGGTCAAGCTGCATTTTTAAAAATTAAATTTTGTCAAAGAAATAAAAATTAATTTTTCATTTTGAAAATTTAAATTTTCCATTTCGGGTGTAGAGTTGATCTTTATTAGTTAAAAATTCCACTAGGTATTTCGTTGGAAATGTTTTGTTTCAAATTTATATTTTTGTATTTGAAAATTCAACTGTTTTATAGAAAACTCCTATTTTCGGCATGCGAATTCAACAATTTGATAAAAAATTAACTTTTTTGTAAAAAATTTTAATTTTTGATTTTGAAGTTAATTTATTTTGTTAGGAAATTCAACCGTTGGTTAAAAATTAAGCAGCTTATTTCAAAATTAAACTATCTAGTAGAAAGTAAATGTATTGTGTTGAAAATGTATCTTTTTGTTATAATATTAATCTTGTTTATTGAAAATTTATAAAATTGGTTAAGGATTCAACTATCTTGTTAGCAATTCATCTTTTTTGTATAATTCAACTGGTTGAAATTTTGGTTTTGGTCGTTAAAAATTGATTTTTTAAAAATAGAAATTAAGTATTCCATTTTTTGTTTTTTATTCATAATGTGTCCTCTAAGGGTTTACATGAACTCCATTCCTTACTATATTTCCGCATACATATTTATGAAAACTTAGCCTTACTATTTACAGATATTTACAGCTATTTACATGAATTCTTATCTCTTAATCTTTATTTCTATTTTTTGATAACGCAATTTAGGACTTGTTCGTAAATGAGTAAGCAAGCGATCGAAAGAGAGAGTGCAAGCGAGAAAGAAAGAGAGAGAGAGAGAGCGCGAAAACGCAACCGCATCTTAATTTACTTATAATATTACATAATCATTACTTATAAATCCTTAAGCTTCTATTATAAGCGACTTCCTTTTCCTTTTTCTTTCAAATTCTTTTGTAACTCCATTTTGACATTTTTCTCTACTTCCATTTTCTCATTTTTTCTCATTCGCTCCTCTAGCCCCCATTAAATCCTTCATCCACTCTTTCCCCTATCGATGCACTCCTAGAATTTTTACCACATTTTCTTGCCAACTTCCTTTATCTTCTATTCCTCTCATCCATCCTTTTGATACGTGCTCCCATGTTTTCTCTTCCCATTCACAGATTCTGCACTTTCTATTCTCTTTCTTTTTTCAGTACATCCCTTCCCTTGCCTCGTTTTCTTATCTGAATCTTGCTATTCTTGTCCACCTTCCATCTCCTCATCCCTTTTCTTAATACTTTAATACTTCTTCCTTTTTTATAATCTTATACCATACATTATATTTAGACTCCTTAATCACCTCCTATTTTTCTATTAATTGTCTCTCTCTATCCCTTTTTTCCAATTCTTCATAGTCTACTTCAGTCGCGTCTTCTATATCTCTATCATAAAAGAATTTCCTTCTTTCTCTAGTACTTAATTTACCCCTTTGTGCTTCTTCTCTTAACATATATCCTGGCGTCCTCCAGCCTACTTCTAACGTCCACCTTATATAGCATTCTTGCAGACTCTTAATCTCTTTCCTTTCTTTCCATCCCCATATCTCCGCTCCGTAACCTAATATCGGACATACGAGCGTATCAAATAGCCACTTCTCCTTCTCCAATTTTTTTATCCTTCTTTTTCCTATACCCCATATCTGTCTCATTACTCCTGCTGCTTTTACTACCCTTTCTCTTACGTGTGCTCTATAGCCTTTATTTGTTTCCAAGGTATATCCCAGGTATTTGCATTCTTTCACTTCTTCTAACTTTATTTCTCTTCATCTTCTAGTCCTTTCTTTCTTTCTCCTTTTTTTTTGAACCTCATTATCTTTGTCTTGTCTACATTTAAATTTAACTTTTTCCTATCTAAGTATTTCTTTCTAATCCTGTAATTGAGCCCGCCATCTCTTCTTTATCCTATGCTATCGAAACAATATCGTCCGCGTATGCCAGTGTACTTTTTTTTTATTCCCTATCCTGATTCCTTCCCATACTTTTCTCTTCATTTTATCTTCTAAGTC
>JAUELO010043057.1:0-10304 GCA_032357855.1 Amphibolips quercusostensackenii | reverse complement strand
CTTCAATAATTTTTTTATTAAAAAAAGTCTTCGGGGTAATTTTTCGTTTTTTTTATTACTGCTTACGACCGTACATAGAATTTTCAAATATTGAAAAAAGTGGTCTCAAAAATTTTGAAAATGTGCTTACTTTTTGAATTTTTATCCAAAATGTCTGCCTAACGAACTAAACCTTTAGTTTTTGACACTAAAAAAGTATACCAAAGACCAATCTAACAGATGAATTTTTTCAAAAGTAATTGTGCTTAGAGACAGACATACATACAGACAGATAGACACATTCTTAAAAACCTGTTTTTCAGGGGGGCGGGGCCATATTTTACACAAATCTAATAAATTCTCTGATGAGAATGTAAAAAAGTACGGGCTGGTTGTTTTCAAACAGTTCGACCTAATTTTCTTTAGTCAGCTCGAGGGAAGCTTTGTAAAACAAATATTTTATTTGGAGTTATACAGGATTGCTAAATGATTGTGGCCTATTTGTTTCGAAATCTCGCTACACATATCACTCTCAATTTACTGTGTAAATACATACGTTAGTGGAGGTTGTGTCAACTATTTACAAGTTTCACAAAAACGCCACTTATTGTTCTTCAGGTCTCCTATTTCTGTAACCATCTTTCCATTGGTTAAAATATATTTAGAGCCCTAAATAAAAAACATATTTCCAGTAAGCTTAATTTTCTACTATCGAAATAGAAAATCCTTCAAATATTCGAATTTGTAATTTTTCTCTTTCCTCTTATTAAATTATATTAAATGTGCAGAATTTAAACAGTACTTAGAAAAATTCGACTTTTAGATTCACAGGAGTCCGATCAAAAATGGTTAAAAGCAATTATGTATGCTTTTTTAAAAGCAGCAACAACGCTCTCTTGACTTATTTTCGTATCTCATGTTGTTAGGTTCAAAGTTTGAAATTTTAATTTTTAGTAGTCACATGTAATGACGTGTTTTATTTGGCTAAAAAGGAATCTGTACACAAAAAAAAACTAGCTCTAATTGGTCCAGGTTTTTTTGAAAAATATCTTCTCGTTTCATGAACTGAAAAGTACATAAGTGCCAGCAAAATCTACCAAAAGGCTTTTCTCATAAATTTTGTATGGTGTGCTTTGAATTTTCGATTTTTTAACAGAATTGCTCCATTGATCTTTGTTTTTAGGTCTTGAAAAAGTGTGATAAAGCACCATGATCCAATTCATACCGATGCCTTCCTCATGCAATGCTAATTTTTTTTCATGCGAAATAAAATCTGCAAAAACTGAATAATTTGAAAAGTCAGGTACAGTCATATACATATTTCTATTTTGCAGATATTTTTACATTATATTACCTTAGATTATAGACAGTGTAAACATATGTACTCTGTTTTTTTCTTCGTTACTGTAACTTACAAATTGAATTGTCATGCTGTATCATGAATGTGTGATATGAAACTTTGAAAATATGCTCGTGGCATATACCCTCCGACCTATCGCGAAAGCCTAGAACTGGGATTTGCGTTGGGTGAGTTCCCCCACCATATGAAAAATCTTTTTCCCCTTGTGCTTTATCCTTGTAACTGATTGGTTGAGAGAATCGAATCTATCCAAAGAAGGTAATGTCTACTTTTGTTAATGAGAACTCTAGATAGGCATGTCAGTGTTTCTATATTAAACAATTTGTATTGAAAAGTTGGTAGTGGTATCAACGCGAGTAGGGGAAGTCGCGACAGGTTGTAGTGCGATAGGTCGGAGGGTATTGTATTATGTTTATCTCGCCGGGTATAAATACAACAGTTTCAATGAGGTTCCTCATCATTGTCTAAATATTCTGATCCAAAAAAGCTGTGTTTAACTTCGCAAATTCTGCATAATGAGGGGAGGAGTTCTATTAATGTTGCTACTACTAGGTAAGTGATATTCATAAAATACACAAATAAATAACTCTGAGTTCAGTCCAGACAATATTAAAAATGTCTGAACTTTAAAATATCCGATGGGATAAAGACATTAATAGTGAGCTATTTAAGCCACTTAATCTGCATACGAAGTGATTGTGGACAAACTAAAATGCATTCATCTGCATTATATAGATTTTATACAGTTTCAAATTCAGACTTTTAAAATTGACTGTAAAAATTGCATAAATAATTGAATGCATCTGGAAAATAGCCTGCTTATACAAAATTAAATAATTTCACCCTCTCCCCTTCGTTAAACATTCGACTAAATAAGAATATTTTGTTTCGATAAACAACCGTCCAATAGGAGTATATTCTGCACAAGTTTGAGTCCCATCCACGAAAGTATAAGGGGCAAGTTTAATATTTTTAATTTTCTTGTTCTATATAATCAGGTAAGAATTTTAGAAAAAAGCTCACTATTTAACGACGCGCACCTATTAATGTGACTTTTCTATTTTAAAAAAAGGCGAAATTGTGAATAAATCTTAATGTATTTTATTTTCAAAGTAATTGCAACTTTATTGACGAAATGCTTTGCTATGGCTGAGAATGACAACCAACCTGATGGGACTGATCCCAGAAAAGCCTGTGATAGCTGCCTTAATTGCAAGAATTGTGGAAGTGAGTCACACATATAAATGTTTTCACTTATTAAGAATAATTTTAGAAAGCTAATAATAACAAATTTTAAACTTAATAACAAACTTTTTATTCTTTCTTTATCAATTGTCGCGAGCTCAAGAATTGATTTTTTGATTACTAGAAAAAGTGTTTTTTAAAATTCCAATGTGTAATTTTCCAGTGTTCTTATTGCTCTATTTTTAACTACTCTAACGACTTACTATAAATTTTAAAGAAAAATAACATTGTTATTTTCTATCATGTAAAAAAATGCGAATGTCTTCGTTTGTAGGCGGTTTAACAGCTTTACGATCCTTTGTTAAAAGAGTCTGAGAAAAACACAATGTTGTTTTTCCATTAAATGGAAGCTCTGTGGATAGTGTCGCCTCGAAATATAGATTTTTTTATTCATTTGAGTTAAGGAATACTTCGCTTTAGTATTTCTTATATTTTTTCAAAACAGTAATAAATGCTAATAATTATTTTACAGAAAAGCCCCCGGCTTGAGGAGAATGCAGGAACCTTCCAACACTAATATAGATACGTATTATATTGACGGAGGTGACGCAGCCTGTTTGAAAGTTGCCTTATTGTTTTAATAAAATTGAATATGTTGAAGAATAACATTTATTTGATTAAACATTCCTATTTTTCACGTTTCCTACTCCTATAAACTTCTTTTAATTAATATATACAGCTTAAAATATAACTTGATATATTTTAACTAAGCAATTAGTAGGAACTTTATTCTAACCAATTTTTGAAAATTTTTTTTTTTTATTCTTACAACTTACGCCTATTATAAATTATACAGCCTATAATAAATTCACATATTTTTACTAAAAAATAAGCAGTTTTCCACTTTCAAATTAGGAAATACGCTGACATTCGAATTTGTAATATTCTAGTTATCTTTGGTGGCACACTTTTATCTAATTAAAATAGAAGAATTTCGTTAGTAATTCGGAAAATTTTACATTCAGAATGATAAAGGTCCTATCTAAAAATGGTTACAGGCAAGTTTGGCACACGTAGTTTTTGACAATAAATTTTTCTGGTACTTTCATGTTCATAATCGCAATCAGCGCCTTAAAAACATTGATCTACGAGGTATCAAAAATATGAAAAATTTATGAACTTGTATTTAAATAAATTCTAGTTAGTCCAGTCATCTGGTCGGAAAAATGAGGTAAAACCGGTAATGTTTGAGGCAGTACATTTTTTTTTCTTAAGTTGTTCATTTGGAGTTGCATAATAATGGGTCCGGTTTTGTGCGGAGCAGGACATCTAGTCGACAGGCGTAGTCCCCAGCACATTTTGTTTTCAAAAAGTTATGTTATAAATCATAAGAAAATATAATATAACGTAACAGACTAAAAATATTGAAATACCATAATATTACACATAATGGTTTCGGAGCTCCTAAAATTAGCTTGAGGGTTTAAATGGGAAAAGCTCGTTTTTCGACAAAATGGTATAAGAAATACTTATTATCAACTTATAAATAATTCAAGTTTAGTCACTTCATAAAAACTATTTAAATAATAATTTGTACTAAACAAATCTTAATTTTTCCCTCCTAACCCTTTTGTATTGTACTTGGAAAATGTAACAAAAACAAAACTAAACGAAATAGCAGTTTTATATGAAAATCATGCTGAAAACAGGACTTTTTATTATTTTTGAACATTTGTTGTTTTTATTCGACGCGCGACAAGTTTTAAAGTATTTTTAAATAAGTGATAATTGTTCAGACAAGTAATATTTTCTTAAGTGATTTTCTTTAGTGAATCGCATAAAGTTACTATTTTTCACGATAAATGGCATAGCTCATGAAAGATATAAATTATAATTTTCATTTGCCGTATTTTGAAATTGTTTGAACAAAATCCGCTTTTATCATTTTTTCAAAAAAAGCGTGAAAATGTAGTATTTTGTTGAATTAATAATACAATTAACGAATTTCAAGAGTAATATATTTTTTGTAAGTATACTTCTCAATTGTTCAAATAACTTTTATTTGTTTGAATTTGGTTGAAAACTAAACTATTTATTTCAAAATTCAACTATTGCTGGATAATTATTTATTATTTCCTGGAATTATTGTAGCAGCTGAGGAATGCTAAAAAAGAATATTTTTTGTGAAAAACAGGTTGCCGTAGTTTGAATAATTAAAATAACTTGCTCCTTTTAATAGAAAAGGTGAAGAAAATTCTAGTTTTTTCGAATCTCTCATACTAGGCCGCTTATTCATAAGTATTTTATCTACCTTTTCTATGAAAAGTAGTAATGAGCGTGTAAGTTTTGATAATAATTGACTGATTGAAAAAATTGTTTACCAAGATCTCATCTTGGTAAAAGCTAATAATTCACAGTGTACTAGTTAAATTGCTTCCCATTGTATTTTATTGACAGTTGTTTTAAATTGTTAGTCAATCGTAGCTTACACAGTAGAAAAAAAGTTTAAAATGACACTGAAATCAATATTATTTTGATACGCAACAAAAGTCATACCAAAATCAAGGGCATTTTGATCGACCGGAATGAATGATAGACTTTTCAGATCATAATGATCTGATTCGGGATCATGTTTCAAATCAAACAAAAATAGCCGACATTCTTGGAGTTCTTGCGTGCGGTTAGATACAATTTTGAGGTTATGTCATTATGAGATCAGCGCGAAAAATTGGCGGCCATTTTGTTTGGTTCGAAAAATGAACTTGAAAGTTGATCAAGTGATTTTAATGGACAGGTCATTATGATATCAGAATTCAAATGATCGTTGGAGTAAAATGCTCTGCAACAAAAATGATCCTTTTTTTTACTGTGTAGGGGCTATCCATAAAGTACATACATCGAGAAAAAAATATTTTTAGTTTCATAGGAAAATTCCTCTTCTTCAATCCTCTGACACTTTCCTCTCAAAAAGAGAATATTCCTTTAGAAATTGAGAGGATTTTCCTTTTTTTTTGAGAGGAGAGATGGCAAAAGGAAGACTTTTGCATTTTTCTCTCAGGTTGAGTATAATCCTCCAATTTTTAGAGTAATTACTCTGAGGTCAGAACTTGCGCATGCGGAGTTAATCTAGCGTGATAACCTATCTTGTCTGGCTTTGTCGGTCGGTTGTCAATGGATTTTCAAGGATGCAGTGAGTTATCATACTTTAAAAAATAGATAAAGAGCTGATTAATGTGTTAAAAAATTTGGATCTCAGCATGTAGTATGTGCAGTTGTTCGCTAGTGAATTTTTATATTGTATATTTCTTTATGCATGTGGTGTACCAATTGTATGATTTCTTCATTGCCATATTCTTTCCTCTAATCCCGTATAACAATACTCGGATACATTTCTCTTTTACGTTTGTTTTTCTTCCTTTTTAGAAAACAATGTTATTGAAAAATTTAAAAAAATGGAAAAAATGCGGCTTCTATTAACTAAAATTATAGAGGCGTTTTTGTTAAAAGAGTTAGACCCCGTAATATCAAAAAAAAGTTTCGTCACTGCGAAATTTGACGCGTGATCGGAAATTGGGTTACAGCGAATTTGGATGGATTATGGAAAATTTTCGCGTAATAAATAAACAATAAAATAACGTTAGGTATTCGAATCTGGCAAATTTTTCCATGCTTTAAAGTTCTAGTATGAAAGATCTTTTTCCCAGAAAATTTTGCCGTCATAACCTATAAAAATTAGAGCTGAACGTCCAGCTTTCATTGGCCAAGAGAATACGTGTATAATCACACTGAGACCCGTTTTCATGATGTGAAATTAGAGTTAAATAGTAAATTAATTTTCAAATTAGTAATTGCTTTGCCTGTGAAAAAGGTGAATTACGTAAATCATTGCAAATTTCACCGTAACCCAAGCGCCTATTACGGCAAATTTCACCGTAACCATGTACTCAACCATACGTATTTTTAAATTCATGTAACAACAAGTAAAAATCTATAAATTTATTTAATTAACTATATATTGTTTGTTTTATAATATAGGACGCAAGTACCTAAATGACAGAGATCAGAAAAAATCAGCTCAATACCCATAGTTGAGAATTTTGAAAACATCAGCTCCGAAAGCTTATTAGAAACCAAATTTCTAATATATGTTGATACTCAGGTATATAATAACATGGAATTATTCTAAACTTTAATTTATCCCTATGTATGACATGCATAAGTCTTATGAGCTTGGAAATTTAAAGAGTTGAGAATTCATCTTTTTCAGATTAAAATTTTATTGTTCTGTTAAAAATTCAATAATTTTTTTTACAAGTCATACTCTTTGCTTCAAAATTCAATTACTTATGTTAAAATTCACTTTTTTGAAAGAATGCTTATATTTTTTTTTCAAAATTCATCTTGTTTGGGTAAAAATTAAACTGTTCTTTAGAAGAATTGTATTTTTTGGTAGAAAATTCATCTTTCTTTCACTAAAAATGCAACTGCTATATAGAAATTTCGTATTTTTGGCTTGTAAATTTAACAATTAGATTGAAATAAAAATTTTTTGAAATGAAATTTGTTCTTTCGGGTTGAAACTTTAACTGTTCTGGCAGAAAATTCAACTATTTGTTTAAAAATTAATTTGTTTGTTGAAAACGAAACTACTTTGTTGAAATTTATCTCTTTATGGTTGAATTTAAGTCGGTTTTGATTTAAAATCGAAATCTCATTTAGTTAAAATATTAACTATTACATTTTTTCGTTAAGAATACACCTTTTTTCGTAGAAAATTCGGCTGTTTTGTTAAAAACTCAGCTTCTTTGGCTAAAAGTTCACTGTTTAGTAGAAAATTTAACTATTTGGTTAAAAATTAACATTTTTCTTGATAATTCTTCTTTTTGAATAGAAAATTCAACTGTTTTTGTAGGAAATTTAACTATTCAGTTGAAATATATCTCTTTTGTTGAAAGTTTAACTGTTTTTTGGTTAAAAATCCATCTGATCGCTTAAAAATTTTATTATCTTGATAGAAAATTCAATTTTTTAGTCGAAATGAACCTTTTTAATAAAAATTAAACTATTCTGTGAAAAATTCGCATTTGAGCTTAAAAATTCAACAATTTGGTAAAAAATTAATTTATTTTGTTAAAAATTTTACTTTTTCGGTAGAGAATGATTTAACGAAATAATAATTATTAAATATTATTAAATTATTATTATATAATCATATTACGTATTGCAGAATAGGCTCATTAGGTTTTTGAATTATGGTCTTTTATAGAAAAATTTCACTTCATATGAAAAAGCATTTTAAGTATTCATTTTCCAGTCTGCTGAAGTCACGTGGTCGCATCATGCATTTTTGGAATAAGAAATCATTTCTTATTGCAGTTCTCTTTCTCGTTTTGAATTATTAGGATTCAATTACTCATTTACATGCAAATGGCATGAGAAGAAGAAAGTAGAATAATGAACAATTCGACACTGAAAAAACTCGTTTTTAGTCATAAATAAATATATTTTATAGGAACAGTTTTTAGGGTCTATTTTGCGTTGCATTTTCATGTGTTAAAATATTAATGTTAAAAATATATACTTATTATGTATTACATTTAAAAGTATTTGATTTAGGTGTTATTATTTAATTTAAGTTATTCTTAGGTTTCCCTTGAGTAATTGACAGACATATGATAATTCCTTATATTTTATAGATTGGCATGCAGTTTTCATCAATGACTTTTTTGACAAAAGTATTTGCTTATCTCTTATCTTCGAATTTTCATTTCATAAAATATAATTATCTCCTAAACCCTTCGGGAAATTTCCTTTTGTGACAAAAGGATGTTTCTTGACGTAAATGAAATTTCCCCATAAGTTTAAGGTTTAGAGGAATTTCAATTGTCTCAACAGGAATCTTTTTGCGCCAACAATTGTGGATTTTTGTTATATACTGAATTTATAGAAGCATTAATCATTAAATAATAGTTTTTTCCTTATTCTTATACTAATAATGTCACTGTTAGTAATATTCTAAAATTTACGAAGTTATTACATTGCAAAAATAATAAAAAATGTTGCGAATGTTCTGATAGTTTGACATAACTGTATCTTGAAGTGACAAAATTTGTAACTGAATTTTTCGAAATTTTCTGTAATCTTTCATAAAATTGCGAAATTTTAGTAAGTTTACATTAAATTATTAAAAAGTTATGTAAATTTTTGTCGCCCGTAACGGCAACAAACATCCTTTTTTCAAAACTTAACATTTTGTTATACAAGATCAGAAATTTTAAAACACGATGTATCAGAAAATATTTTAATTGTAACTGAAAATTACGAAATTTGTAACTGAATTTTCTTCAATTTTTAAATTATCTGAAATGATTCTTAATTCGAAATAAAGCATATTATTGGAACTTTTTGAGTTTATTTTTGTATAAATAAATAAAGAACAATTTAAAAATTATAAAACAAATTCTTGTAGTTAAATCTTCAATAAGAAAACTTTATTTCAATGTAGGTTACTGATGTTTGCATTAGTCTTGTTTGCGAATAAAAACTGCTTCTCATCGTTTATAAAAAATACCTCATAATCGCATTTTTTAGCAGAACTGAGTACAAGTATGAAAATCAAACATATTTAATTTTTTCAGCTTGTGTACATATTTTATCTTTCTTGAAACTTCGAGACTCATTTTTTCAGAAATATTATTATTTTATATGTAAGAAAAATAAAATACACATATCATAATAAGTAAGTAAAATTTGATGTTCAACCCTGTCATATGCAAACTAAACTGAACCTCATAATTTATAATTAATATAAAAATTATTCTGTTTCAAAGAACGATAGTTCGTTTTATGGATCATATTGTTTCTTAAAATATTTTCAAGGATGTTAAACTTGGGTACAATATTGTAGGATTGATAAGATTCTGATAAAATTGGAAAAACATGTGACTCTCGAGAGTTCTACACAATAATGATGTACATAAAAAACATAAGAATATGTTTTCTACGTGGAAAGGACAAAAAACCAAATTGTTTTTATGAATTTACTATTATCCTGAGTTTAAAATCCTTTTTTTTGAATGGAAGAACAAATGATTTTTGAATATATTCTAAATATTTATCGATAAATAGGAATCCGTACGAAATTAGCAATACTTCTCGATATTTTCTGAATATTCACACATTGTTTAAGAAATAACAATCTACATTATGATGTTTGAAATTATTTCTCTTTTTTCACGTTCTAGATAAGTGAAGGAAAATAGAATTTGCAAACTGTGAAACATGTGCGACCCTCGAGAGCTCCATACAGTAATCATGTTATAACATAAAAAAATGTTTTTGCAGATTTTAAAATATAATTTTGTTTGCAACTATATATTAACAAATACAGTGACAAAATTAGCTATTTTGAAAATATGATTTTTATGAGAAAGAAAATTGATTAAATGAACTAGCTGTTGATTAGAATTAATGCACCTGTACTTAAATACCATAATTATTTAATTGAATATACAAGCTAGTTGTTACAAGTAAATATCGTTACAAATAATTCAAGACATTGAAAAGATAAATCAGTTAATTAGGACCAATGAAATAAAATTTAAAAAAAGTTTCAAGTACATTCTTTGTTTAGAAACTGAAGCATTCTTAACTTAGGATCTTGAAACTAAGTCGTTAAAAATCATTATATTTCAAATTCTGCATCTTGATTTTTAAAATTTAATCATTTTATTTTAAATCATTTTGAAGTGAGAAATCACGGGGGTGATGCTGCGTGATG
>JAUELO010043049.1:0-10304 GCA_032357855.1 Amphibolips quercusostensackenii | reverse complement strand
ACTTATTGTACTAAATTTTCAGTTATGTACATTTTTATATAGGTTAAATGTTATTTTTTATTGTTTATAATCAAATAGCTAAAATTATTAAAATATCGATATTTTTGCAACGATATATCGATATTTCTGCTCAATATCGATATTTTTTTGCACATCGATATTGATGTACCCGATATATCGAGATTCCTGATATCGATATTTTTATTCCGATGTCCCTTCACTAGTCTCGACTGGTGTGACGCCAGCGTCAGCTCCTATGCCTTCGCATGTTCGCTCCTACTCTTCCCCCCCCCCCTTCTAGTCTACCTTCCGGAAGATTTTGGCCACACTGTGACGCGCGAAAACTCTTAATTCTAAATAGTGCTACGACGTAACACTTCATCTTTTTGGTTGAAATTTTTCGGGCAATGCGGGGAAAAAATAAAACTCGAAAAATGTAAGCAAATTTTTTCCGCAATGATAAATTTATTATGCGTACGACATCAACACTCATGCGGAACTATAATTAATAATTATTGTCGGGTGAAACAACATTTCGCGGATCTAAATTCCGACGCTTTACAAGTAAAAACTTCAAGACTAGATATAGATTTATTTTCAGGGTAGCCACTCAAATTAAAAAAAAAAATCCCGGGTTTTTAAACATTTTTCTAGTTTGTTTTTTTTTAGTTCAAATCTTCAAGGCTAAAAAGAATTAAATATTCAAAATTGAACATTTTGGAACTGAAATGTTCAATATTGCACAAACACGAAATTTTAAGAATTATTCATTATCCTTTAAAAATTTTTTAATTCCCGGTCAGAAAATAAATTCACTTTCATTCATAATGCTAAAACTTAAAATTTCTTCTAATTCATCAAAAAACTTCTACAAATGTTTGGAGTTCTTAAATTTTAAGGAAATCAGTTTTAAAGTTTGTAATTTTTAATATTTGATTTTGAAATCATGAATTTGCAAAATCTTGAAAGGTTTAATTTTTTTAATTAAACCTAAAAAATTAATCTACTTTTTGAAATAAAAAATTCTCGGTTAGAAAATAAATTCACTTTTTTTTTAAATTTCGCTACTTGACTTTTCTTCTAATTATTCAATATTCAAGCATTTTGAAAGAAAATTTAAAATTTCAAAAATTTTCAAATTTTAATGAAAAAAATTTAAAGTTTAAAATCTTTCAATTTAAAAAAAAAAAAAATCTTATCTGTTCAATTTCAACATTATGAAAATTGCCTTATTTAAATATTCGAATTTAAAATTATTCAATTTGCAAGAACTTCAACTTGAAATAATTTACAGAAATAAAAAATAAATTAACTTTTTTTTAATTCTGCAATTAGAAAATTGAGGATAAAAAATTTAATTTCTCAACTTTTAAGAAAGTCAATTTGAAATCGTGTAATTTTTAATATTTGATTTAGAAAAATAATTGAATTTGCAAAGTTAAATTTTGTCAATGCCTCTACTTTATAAATTAAAAAATTCAGGAACAAAAACTAAAAATTGATTCTCATTTGTCGGTTTAGTGACCACCCTCTATTTTTAAAAAGGCGATAAAATTTCACTACGCAGAGAACAAGACGCTGATATTTGTAAAGAGAATATTCAACAATCAGTGAAAATCGTTATAGGATAATTATTTCTAATTGTAAATTGTTACATGGGTGATTCTCTATATTAAAGTCACTTTTGATTTGTACAATTTTTTTTGCAAAAATATTTTGAAATGTGTTTTTTTTGGGACTGAAAAATCCCGAAAAAATAAAATCCACCACAGTTTTAAGAATTTCCGAAAAATAACATTCCTGACGGAAAATTGCCGAATTAAAATAATAGAAAAATTGTTCTTGATTATTATTATTTATTTAATTAAAATACAATAATAAAATAATAAAAAAATGTTTTCTTTAATCAAAATATTTCATTATTGTATTTTTAGTAAATAAACAATATTGATTAATCGATTCTAAATATTCATAATTGAAAAAAATTCAAATATAAATCATCAAAATTACAAAAATTTTAATTTAAGAAATTAAAAGTTGCATAATTTTCAATTGCAAATTTGCAAAATTGAAGTTTTCAATTTTAAAGATTTAAAATTGAAGTTCTACAATTTTGAAGAGCTACAATTAAAAAAATGCTTGAATTTTAAAAATTCAGAATCGTAAATTATTTTTTCATGCATTATATTTCAAAAGTGTTTTTTTGTTCATTTATTTAAGTTTGAAGATTTAAATTAAAATTTATAACATTTGACGGATGTATAAAAATTCTTAAATTTTGTCAAGTTTTTTTTTTTTTTTGAACAGTTCAATTTTAAATATTCACAATTTAAATTTATCAAATTATTAAGACGTGTAAATATAAATTCTTAAATTTGGCTGATTTTGAAGATCACCAAATTAAAAAAATTAAAATAAAAATTAAAAATTAAAGAAATTTAAAATATAAATCGTCAAAATTAGAGAATTTTTAATTGTAAATTTCTATAATCGAAAACATTAATTTCAAAAGATTTGCAATTCCCAATTCTGAAATTTTAAAGAGTTACGATTAAAAATTCTTGAATTTCAAAAATATAGAATTGTAAATTATTTAATTTTCATAAATTATATTTCATAGGTATTTTTTTGGTATTAGTTCAATTTTGAAGATTTGAAATTTAAATTTATTGAATTTTGAAGATATATAAATAAAAATTCGTAAATTTTGTTAAAAATTTTTAATTCTAAATCTTCAAAATTAATGAAATTTCAAGCTTAAAAAATCAAAAGAACCAAATTTTTTATTGTTAATTTTAAAAATTGCATAATTTTTAATTGTAAATTTACAAAATTAAAAACTCTTTTATTTATGACATTTACAATTTATATTTCTACAATTTTTAAGATTTACGATTTAAAATTCTTCAAATTTAACGATTTGAAGTTCAAAACTTTTTCAATTTGAGGGATAAATAAAAAAAAGTTAAAATTGTGATAATTTTTATGATTTTGAAGATCAAAATTACAGAATTTTGTAAAAGTGAAATTTCAATAATGCATAATTTTTCATTAAAAATTTCCAAAATTAAAAATTCTTTAATTCAAAGTTCTACAATTTTGAATATTTAAAATTGAAAATTCTTGAATTTTAGAGAAAATAAGAATTCTTATATTTAGATGATTCTGATGATTTTGGAAATCAAAATTCAAGAGTTTTTTATTCTTAATTCTCCATTTTGAAGAAATTTCGAATTTAAATAATCGAAATTACTGAATTTTTATTGTAAAATTTAAAAAAGACATAATTTGTCATTTTAGTTTTGAAAATTAAAAACTCTTCAATTTTAAATATTTAAATTTTTAGTTTCTATAATCTTAAAAATTTAAGATTTGAAATTCTTCAATTTTAAAAAAGAACAACAAAAAATTCTTAAATTGTGATGATTTTAAAAATCAAAAGTCAAGAGTTTTTAATTATAATTTTTACATATTGAAGAAATTTCGAATCTGAATCATCAGAAATATAGAAATTTTAATTGTAAAATTTAAAACATGTATAATTTTTATTTAAAAATTTTTAAAATTAAAAACTCTTCAATTTTAAAGAATTAAAATATGGATTTCTACAATTTTAAAGATTTACAATTTAAAATTCTTTAAATTTAATGATTTAAAGTTCGAAATTCTTCAATTTTAAGGATGAATAAACAAAAATTTTTTAATTCTGAAAATTTTTATGATTTTGAAGATCAAAAATCAAAATTACAGAATTTTTAATTGTAAAATTTAAATAATGCATATTTTTTAATTGAAAATTTTCGAAATTAAAAACTCTTCAATTTAAACTTCTACAATTTTTAAGATTTACAATTGAATATTCTTGTATTTTAGAGACTTGTAAATAAAAACTCCCAAATTTGGATGATTTTGAGAATTTTTGTGATTTTGGAAATCAAAATCCAATAGTTCTTCATTTTAAATCTTCAAAAACAAAGAAATTACAAAATTGAAGAAATTTCAAAATTAAATCATCGAAATAACAGAATTTTATTGTAAAACTTAAAGGGCATAATTTGTAATTTCAAGTTTTCAAAATTAAAAAGTCTTCATTTTTTAAGATGTATAATATCAATTTCTACAGTTTTAAAGATTTACTATATAAAAATTTTTAATTTTAAAGATGAATAAATAAAAATTCTTAAATTGTGATTATTTTGAAGATCAAAAATTAAAAGTTCTTAAATCTAAATTTTCTAAATTGGAGAAATTTCGAAATTAAATCATCAAAAATACAACAATTTTAATTGTAAAATTTGAGACATTCATAATTTTTAATTGTAAATTCAAAAATTAAAAAATTTTCAATTTTAAAAATTACAACAAATAAATTTCTATAATTTTGAATATTTAAAATTTAAGATATTTCAATTTAATGACTTCCAGTTCAAAATTCTTCAATTTTAAAGATGAATAAATAAAAATTCTTAAATTGTGGTGATTTTCGTGATTTTGAAAATTCTCGAATTTCGAAAATATATTTAGAATCACAAACTATTAAATTTTTAAAATTTATATTTCAAAGGTATGTAATTTTTAACGTTTTTTAGGGAATAGTTCAATTTTTAAGAAATGCAATTAAAAATTCTTCAATTTTACAAATTCGCAATTTTAAATTCTGGAATTTTAAATATTTGCAAGTAAAGACTTCAATATTTAATATTCACAATAGAAAATGATGCAGTTTTTAAAAGTAGTTCAATTTTAAAAATTTAAAATAAAAAATGATTAAATTTAGAAAATTTTTAAATTCAAATTTCTTTACTTTTAAAGATTTGCATTTTAAAATTCTCAAATCGTGAACACTAGAAACGACACTATTAATTTATTTTTTGGAAATTCTTTTCAATGTTGTCAAAATAAATAAATAAAAAAAAAGCAAATTCAAAAATTTAAATAAATTTTGCAAAAATATTGCACGTAGATGCAAAAGTGACAATTATATGGAGATAAAAAAAAGTCTCCGCTGCACTCGGAGGTGGACAGTACGAATTTATTAGCCTGATAAGTACTCGGGTGAAGTGGCTCGCAGAGCGAGAAAGGTATTTAACAATTAAAAATTAATTAATTTATTTCTTAATTAATTATTAATTAATTAATAATATATTTAAATTATTATAATTAAATAATTCAAAATTGATTAATAAATTAATTAATCAATATAATTAAAATAATTATTAATTATTACTTAATTAATTAACTAATAAGTTATTTATTTCTCCGAGCGCATCGCAGATTATTCATCTTTCTTACTCGCAAAAGTAATTGACGCTAAAGTTTTAAATAATGGCTCGAACCTCGTCGATTGTTTTTAAACAATGAATTTTTACAATCTAGGGTCGATAAATACTTACAATACAGAGGAAAATTTTCGAGACGAAATCACAAATACTTGACCAGGGTGTCTACTCAAAACCTAGAAAAAAATTTCCTGACGATTCCAGGTTTTTTCTATTTAAAAAATTAATTTTTAATAAAAAAGGCATTTTTAACGAAGCAGTTTAATTTTTAACCTAAGTGACAAATTTTTAACTGAAATTGTTGAACTTTCAACCAAATAGTTGAATTTCAAACCAAATAATTGAATTTTCAACTGAAAAAGGATCAATTCTCAACCAAATATGGAATAGTTAAATTTTCAGTTTTAAAAATTGAATTTCAACCAAAAAAAAACGAATTTTTAACAAAATAGGCAAATTATTGAATGCAGAAATTAATTTTCAACCAAAATCTCAATTTTGTAACAAAAGGAAAATTTTTAGCAAAATCCATGAATCTTCAACCACATGATTGAATTTTAAAAAAAAAAATATATAAATTTTTAACAAAATAGTTGAATTTTCAATTTTTAAAAAATTCAACTAAAATAAAATAGTTGAATTTACAGTTTAAAAAAATTAATTTTCAGCCAAAAAAAGAAAAACGAACTAATGTTCAACAAAATACATAAAATTTTATTTTAAAAAAAAGTAAATTTTCACCCAAAAATTGAAAGTTACATTCACAGTTAAAAAATTAGTTTTCAACCAATAAAATGAATTTTTATCTGAAATATTGGAATTACAACTGTATTGCTTAAGCAATCACTTAACAAAATTAATTTTAAAAAATTGTTTAAAAATTATACTCTCAACTAAAATGATGGATCTTCAACTGGAATAGATGGATTTTGAAAAAAGAAAATTAATTTTCAAACATGAGAATTAATTTTCTACCGAAAAAGACCATTTTTCATAAAAAACATGGTTTTTTAAAGAAATAGTTGAATTTTAAACTAAAAAAAAAAAAAAATTTCAACCAAATTGTTGAACTTTGAACAAAAAAGATCATTTTTCAACCATAAATAAAATGATTAAATTTTTGGTTAAATAAATGAATTTCAAAAAAAAAAGAACAGATTTTTAAACAAAGTGATAAACTTTCAACTAAAACGAAACCAATTTTCAACAAAAAAATGGAATAGTGAAATTTTCTGCTTGAAAAAATTAATTTTTAACTAAAGAGATTAATTTTTTAATAAAATGATGTAATATTGAACTTGATTAGTTAACTTTTCAGTTTATTGAAAAATTTCAACTAAAAAAAGTAAATTTTCAACATAATAAATACGTTTTCAACTGAAATAGTTAAATTTTTAGTTTAAAAAATTCATTTTCAATATAAAAAAAAACAAATTAAAAAAAAAGTGAAAAAAGTAAAAAAAAAACTAAATATGTAAATTTACAGCAAAAAAAAACTAATTTTTTACTGAAAGCAACGAATTTCAAACAAAATAATTAAATTGTCAACTAAAATAGTTTTATTTTCAGATAAAAAAAATTAATTTTCAATAAAAAAAGATCAAATTTTTAGCACAATTGTTAAATTCTCAATCAAAGAGATTGATTTTCAACAGAAAAATGATTTTTTAAATAAAAAAATGATTTTTCAACCGAAAAAAATGAATTTTAAAGCAGTAAGATTAATTTTCTACTAAAACTGACAAATTTTTAACTGAAAAAAGGATATTTTGAACCGAGAATTGAATAGGTAAATTTAAAGCTAAAAAATTAATTTTTAACAAAAAAGATGAATTTTTAACTAAAATACATGAATTTTCAATAAAAAAGCTGAATTTTCAAGTAAAAAAAACAACAAATTTTCAACAAAATAGTTTAATTTTGAACTAAAAAATACCAATTTTCAACCAAAAATGAAATAGTTAAATTTTAGTCAAAAAAAATTTATTTGAACAAAAAAACGAATTTAATTAATTTTCTACCAAAAGACTTTTTTAAAACAATTTTTAAACAAACGGTTGAGTTTTTAATAAAAAAAAATTCAGCCAAAATCGAATAGTTAAATTTTCAGTTTAAAAAATTAATTTTCAACCAAAAATTTAATGTTAAATTTTCAGTTAAAAATTATGTCTCAATAAAAAAATACGATTTTTCAACAAAATACATAAATTTTCAAAGAAATAGTTATTATAGTTATTATAAGAAATAAAAGCAATCGTCAATAAATAAAATAATATTTGATATTGCAACCCAAAAAGATTTTAATTTATAATCAAGAGAAAAAATTGCAACCAAACTCTGGAATTTTCAAGAAAAAATAGAAAAGTTGAATATTACGTTTAAAAAATTAATTTTCAATCAAACTGATTAATTTCTACCAAAAAAGACGAATTTTCAATTAAAAAATACAAATTTTCAACCTAAAACTGAATAATTAAATTTTTATTACAAAAAATTATGTTCAACCAAAGAGATGAATTTTTAACTAAAATTATGTCATATTAAATTTTAATTTACGTTTTTAAACAAAAAAATAATAATTTTCAACCAAAAAAACCCAATTAAAAAAAAATAGTTACATTTTTTTAAAAATTGATGAATTTTAAACTAAAATTATGAATCTTCAACTGCAATAATTGAATTTTTAACCAAAAAAATAAAAATTTTTAACACAAAATTAAATAATTAAATTTTTAGTTGAAAAAAATTATTTTCAACCAAAGAGACGAATCTTCAATTGAAATGTTAAAATATTCAATAGTATTAGTTACAATTTTAGTTAAAAAAGTCATTAGAAATAAAACTAATTAAAAAAAATAGTTACATTTTTTACCAATGTGATAAATTTTTAACTAAAATCCAATTAATTTCCAACCAAAAATGGAATAGTTCAATTTTCAGTTGAAAAAATAAATTTTTAACCAAACAAATTTTCAACCAAAACAATGAATTTTTAACTAAAAAAGATCAATTTTTAAGCATGTATTTGAATTTTTTACTAAAAAAGATCAATTTTGAAGCAAATATGCAAAAGTTAAATTTTCCGTTAGAAAAATTAATTTTCAGTTAAAATATTAATTTTTAACCAAATGATTACATTGCAACGAAACATTTGAATTTTGAATCTAAAATATAAATTTTCAACCAAAAAAGCCGAATTTTCAACTAAAAAATGAATTTTAAACTAATAAGATTTATTTTTTACTAAAACTGACGAATTTTTAACAAAATTCACGAATTTTTAATTGAAAATGATAAATTTTAAATAAAAAATTAAATACGTAAATTTACAGATGAAATAATTAATGTACAACTAAAGAAATGAATTTTGAACTGAAATTATGAAAAATTTTAATCGATTAGTGATATTTTCAGCTAAGAAAATTAATGTTTAACTAACAAAAATGAAAAGAATTCCCAACAAAATAGTTAAATTTTCAAATGGAATATGTTACTTCAGTTAAGAAAAAAATTAATTTTTTAACCTAAAAAAAACGAATTTTTACCCAAAAAGACGAATTTTCAGCAAAATACAATAATTTTCAATAAAATAGTAGAATTTTCAACTAAAAAAGAAAAATTTTGAGTCAAATAGTTAACTTTTGAACTAAAAAAGACCAATTTTCAACAAAAAATGGAAGTTAAATTTTTGTTAAAAAAAAAAATAATAATTTCCCAACAAACTGATGAATTTTCAACCAAAATGGTGAATATTTAGTGGAATAGTTTTATTTTCAACCGAGAAGATTAATTTGTACAAAAAAAAACAAATTTGAAAAAAATACATGAATTTTCAACAACAAAAATTTAATTTTTAACCAAAAATTTAATAGGTTAATTTACAGCTGAAAGAATTAATTTTTAGCAGAATAAAAAACAAATTTTCAACTCGAATAACTTGCTTTTTAATTAAAAACAAATATGTTCAACCAAAAAAAAACAAATTTTTAGCAAAATTGTTCAATTTTCAACCAAAGAGATCAATTTTTAATTGTAATGATGAATCTTCAACCAAAAAAATTATTTTTAGAGAAGAGTTTTAACTTTTTAACTTGCAAATAAAATGATAAATTTTAAACCGAAAATTGGATAGGTAAATTTACAGTATAAAAAAAATAATTTTCAACTTAGAAGATTAATTTTTGACTATAATGATGGCATACTTCACTAGATTTGTTGAAGAATTTTTGTTTGTTAGAAAAATTGTTTAAAAAATTGATTTTCAACAAAAGAACCGAATTTACGAACGTATAAAAAAATTTACTGAAAATTCCAGGTTTTCCAGGTTTTCCAGGTGAGTAGACACCCTGCTAACTTTTCGTCCTGCGACTTTTTTTTTAATTCGTTTCTCCTGATGATTCAGAAGTCTCGAAAAGATTTCAGAGTGTAACAGAATTTTTGGTTTTTTATAAAAAGTACGGCGCAATATCCACATATTTTCTAATTTTCTTCAACATTTTTAACGGTCCTAGCAAATTTTAACATTACATACCTCTAATATGTACGGACACACACTCAGTTTCAAATTTCGCTTCAAAGTCTCGTAGAACTTTGAGAACGTCGCACATCGGTCCAGTAATGAATTTTCGCGGACAAATGAAGCTAGAGGTCGTAATTTTTGGTCTTTTTCGAAGTTTTTTTTTTATAAATACTCTGGATAAAATTCCGCTTGAGTCCCTTGGGACCAAATTTCAATTTTCATTTTGTGTTAAATCTTATGTTAATAAACAATTAGAAAAAATGATATTTTACAATATATTATGTTTTATCTTTGTGTAAACCAGAAAAGTAAAACAGATATCAATAAAAAATGATGCACAGATACAAATATCATAAGAATTAATTATTAAAGCGTAAATTTCACTGTCATTGTTATTCACAAATCATATAAACAATTGCATTATATTCGTGTTTTTACAGAAAAAATTACTTTCTCACGAAGACTAGCTGCTGCTAATGACTGTAATATTATCTAGCAAAGAAATT
>JAUELO010043040.1:0-10305 GCA_032357855.1 Amphibolips quercusostensackenii | reverse complement strand
GAGGGGCTAAGCCAGACCGTCTCGTTTACACTTTGAAAATTTTGCATTTGAGTCCGTCTGAGAGGGGCCAAGCCAGACCGTCTTGATAACACTTTAAAAATTTTTGATTGGAGTTCTTCTGAGAGTGTCCAAGCCAGACCGTCTCGATGACACATTGAAAATTTTTTATCGAGTCCGTCTAAGAGGGGCCAAGCCAGACCGTCTTGAGGATACTTTGGAAATTTTGCAATCGAGTCCGTCTGAAAGGGGCCAAGCCAGACCGTCTCGATGACACATTGCAAATTTTTTATCGAGTCCGTCTAAGAGAGGCCAAGCCAGACCGTCTTGAGGATACTCTGGAAATTTTGCAATCGAGTCCGTCTGAAAAAGGCCAAGCCAGACCTTCTCGATCACGGTCTGGTTGAAGCAGTTTTCCAACGCGTAACGAGCTATTATGAAAAAATGAACTTGAGTAATTTAACCTTGAGCCACTCTAAAAAATAAATTTGGTTTGAGTAAGCCTGAATGATTTATATAGAGAGATATGTATCCTATGGACATTTTAAGCCAAAAAACGAACACTGTAGAATAAAAAACGTAAAAATCTAAGGAAAATATGTATGAGCTCAAATGTAAATAGAAAGAGAATTGTGTTTTATTTGTATTAATATTTACAAGGGTCAACAAAAGTTTACTAATGCATTTATAAAATGAAAAGAGTATTTTTCGAAGCATAGCTTATAGAAATTTTGTTTACAAAAAAGGGCATATACCGGCTAATTATTTTTCATGTTGCTTTTCCTAGAAGATACCTTTTATTAGGTTTTCATGGAGATCATGGTAATCAGTATACATTACCTTACGTTCAAAGAAATTAACCAGTAGCAAACCATTAGCCATTACCCCTCAAAAAAAAAATAGTTAAAACAATTTTTTGACCATCATTTAATTTAAAAAGTCCTGCTGATACGTGCAATCCTTATCAGAATCAGCTGATATTCTTTTCTTCTGAACAATCTTTTGACATTGTTCTGTTTATTTTTATCAGGATTGCACATAAGCACTACTGTTGCAATCTTTGAAATTTTTTTCAATGCTTCTCCTGTGAGGCTTTAAAAAAACAAGCAGGAACTATTTTGTCTGAGTCCACGAATCTAAAATGTCGTATAACAGACTGTTTAAGAAAGTAACGAAACACCTGAATAATTTTCCAGATAAAATATTTTTTTAATAAGCTAAGGTCATTTTTAGAGAAACTTTTAACAAGAAATCAAGCGGTGACCTTAAGTTTGACCTTGAGCTTGACCTTTAAGGTAATTTCAAGGTCAACTTTGTTTCTTTAATTAGAACCCCTATTTTTGACAACGGGAATTGAAGGAGCAGACATTTTACGTCTAAAAATGTACTCAGGTCATAGATCAAGGATGACCTTGAACCCATCTTAAAAAAGTTGACCTTGAAATAATTATGAAGATCAAGCTCAAGGTCAGATTCAAGGTGACCACTGGATACCTTTTTAAAGTTAATCCAAGAATGACCTTGGCTTTTTGAAAAAATATTTTACCTGGAAAATTATCTAGGTGTTTCGTTACTTTTTGGACACCCTGTATATAGTTATCAAGTGTTTAAAGCATTTTTATCTATTTTCTGATAAAAATCGCCTGCAACTTGTTAGTTCGCGTCCTAATTAATTTGTAACCAAATTAACTTAAGAATTAGTCAATATTTTCACTAACTGAGTTTTGTAAATATGCTATATTGGTGCAGGTGACATGACGTAGCTTGTTAACAAGTTTCAAAACATTGTTCTTATTTTGTTTCAATATACGATTAGAAAAACTACAAAAGCGCTTCATATTAATACAATAGGAAATAACCCAAAATTCTTTCCCTAGTATTTAACTGGTCGTGAGAATCCTAAAACCGGTTAAAAAATTCTTATTTTTGTACAATTTTTGTCTAGAGATCTAAGCCGGCTCCATTAATTATTATTGCAGCTCTTTATTTTCTGATCAGTATGATATAAGCACGTCTTATAGACAACCATTTTCGAAAAACAATTTTAAAAACAGTAAAGTAACCTTTTTCATTATTTATAACAAAAAATGTTAATTATCAATTGAAATTTATGACACAATCCTTTAGCAGTTCATAGCTGTCTATACATTTCATAAAGTATCTAATACATAGTTGATTCTTTGTTTACCGCTGATTTCTTAAAATTATTGTTAAACGTTAACAAATAAACAATATTTTGATTAATGGTAAATAAATTTTTCTTTTTAAAGTAGGTGCAGGTGGCGATTTTCCAGATATACCTCCAGGCCACTTACTAATAGAATTCGATGATGGCTGTGTCTTTGGTTCATGGCTCCGAACGAATATCTATCATTTAGTACCTCCCTGGCTGCTACCTAACAAACCTCGCTCAAGCAACTATGAGATGTGGATAATAACGAGAAATAACGAACACTTTACCGCATATCTCGAATATCGTGAGCCACTTCCCTATCATAATCCTAATACGTTTACACCAGAGATGCTTTATATACGTATAGGGAACTACAGATTTCTTACAGCTGTAAATTTTATTGAGTACAAAGTCAAAGAACATAATCATCATGAAGGAGAACCAGGAATAATACCCGATTTACCAGAAAAAGAATATGTATATATGACAATTCCAAGAGGTCAGTCTTCCAAGGTATATCGTTCTTATTTATCTGAAGTCAACAAAGAAGAAACGAAAAAAAACTGTGGGTTACAAAAAGAACCCTAACTTAATGAAAAGGTGGTTCAGGAACGCATTTTCGCAAAAATATTAATCTGCATGTCGCAAGTCGAAACCAATTATTTTTTTATTACTTAATATAAAATTCGTTCAAAATATTCATAAACAAATGCGCAGATTAAATTCTATACCTATACGTTTTTGGGGTCACTTAATTTGAATCCAGGATCTTTTTGACCCCACCAAGACAGGATTAAGGTTATTTCAAGGTCAAATAAGGAAAAATCGTTTAAGTGGATCAAAGTGACCATCTCAGTTCATCTAAATGTCGAACCACTCTCTCTAATTGATTTATCTAAGATCAAAAATGGTCCTCATTAAAAAATCTATGAATTACAAATTTTTATTAAGCATGGTTAGCTTTATGATATTTCTTTGAGGGGCATTAGAAAACGAAGGTAGCAGACACTTATGTTCACACTTCACACGCTTTTGACGAATATTGCCCCCTTGGAGGATGGTGGAAATGGTGACAACTGCCCTATTTGAGTATGTGTAGAATGATCTATTTTCCGATCCTTTGAGGTAACGAAGCCAGTAAAGGCGTACTACCCTGCTGGCAGTTAAATGACCTTCAAGGTCACATCTGAGGTCACCAGACCTCTATGACCCCAACAACTTTCACACAGATAATGTTCCCGTTATCCGGATAAGGTAACAGTTAGAAAAGATGAAGCATGTAATTTGACCTTCACTTGACCTTCACAGATCATTTTGATCTTGGGGTCACAAACTAAATGCGAACGTAAAATATCCCGCTCTTTCAGAATCTGCTGTCAAAAGCGCGTTTCTATTTGATAAACCAAAGTTGACCTTGAATTGACCTTCACCTTAACCTGAAGGAGTTAAGCAGACCCCGGACTCAGATTCAGTGACCCCAAAAAACGTACAGGTATTGTGGTTTTGTCTGATGTACAGGACACTATTTGTGGGTCTGTGTGTTCAATCAAAAATCTTTTTTAAGAATTAGTATTTATAATTTTTATTAAAAAATGTATAATACGACCCTTAAGATCATATTCTTTCTCGCAAAAACCTCATTAGTAGTAATGATAATAATAATAATAATAATAATAATAATAATAATAATAATATAACGTTACTGACGATTTAAAAATTCCACTCGAGTAATAATTTGTACTTTCAGTTATCAAGTGTTATTATTAAAAACAAAAACATCAATAATAACAATTGATACAAAGTCTTATGAGTACAAAATAATTGTTTGTCAATCACTTATTGCAATAAATAGGCATACACGATATGTATTAAAATTTGTAGTAAGTAATTTTGATTGTGAACTAGATTTACAAATGTGGCTTTGACAGAAATTCTGGCCTGTCCACATTTAAGCTATTTATATTTTATAATATAAATACAAATACCATGTAACATGTAAGAAAATTATGTAATTTTTATCGCAAAAATAAATAAAGTTTTTATTTTACAAGAACAAAGTATTAGTAGTTTTCAATGTAGTAGTTGCCCCCCTCTAAGTTTGTTCGAATCCCAAAAAAAAGATTTTTGTTATGAATTTTACCTTGATAAGTTTGTTTTATAGGGTACCAAAAGAGACCCCATAAGTGAAAAACTGTGTTTTGTAAGATTTATTTGCGATTCCCTTTAGCACAAATTGTTTCTAATTATTTCTCATCTTTTTCTGAAGTAGCATAACTAGTAGGTTAACGAAAGTAAAATAATGTCATTTTACCACGGATATATCTATTTATATTGCTATCCCGATTTTAAAATAATATTTATTTAAATTATTCTAAAAAAAAAACTTTGTGAAGAAGCAAATGAGTAAAAATCAGAATTATTATCATTTTCATCATGGCAATAAAGAGTTCATTAGAAAACTAGCAATTATACATTGATATAAACATTTAAAATCTGGATTTTTAACTGTAGGACAACAATCTAGATTTTGCAATTAAAATTTAATATTCAGATATTAAATACGCACGACGTGCGACTCACCGCGTTCGAGTGAAGTGCGACGCACAATTATTATCTGGAATGGTAAAATGAATTTGAAAACATTTAAAAAGTAGTAAAATTGACTTTAACACATTATTTTAAAATGTCTTGTTTGTGAAAATTAGATTTTTTGATTAGTCTATTAACATTAGTAAATTAAAAGCATACTTATAACATTTCATGATCAATAAAATTTCATGTATAAGTAGATTTCTATCATCAAATGCGGGGCATATGACTCGCACATACTTACCTCTCTCTGTGCGACGCATAAGCCTCGCACGTATAATGCTTCTCACATAATGCGACGCATATGCACCACACCCTGCACGCACCGCGTGCGTCGCATTTTTAAACAAAATAGTTCAATCTTTAATTTAAGAAGCCAAATTTTCAAACAAATAGTTAAATTTTGAACTAAAATATCAAGTTTTCACCGAAAATAGAATAGTTACATTGGCAGTTAATAAAATTATTTGTGAACCTAACTTATAGATTTTCAATCTAAATGATGAATCTTTAACTAAAATAGTTGAATCTTAAACCAAAAACATGCGTTTTCAAGAAAGACAATAAATCTTCAACTGAAAAAGTTAAATTTCTTAGCTAACAAAAATTTATTTTTACATTATTAATCTTGAAAAAAAAGTGATTATTAATAAAAGAGTTTACCTTTTTTCCAAGTAATTTTATTTTCAACCTGAAAGGATTTTTAAATAAGATGATGAATATTTAAGTTGAATTTTAAGTTAAAGAAATTAATTTTTAACCAAACTAATGAATTTTTAATTAAAATCATGAATCTTCAACTGGGGTTAAGTAATTAAATAGCTGAATTTTTAAGTGAAAAGTGATCATTTAAAGCGAACCAGTAGAAGTCTTATCAAAAAAAGATAAGTTTTTGATGTCAGATTGAACAGAAACCTATTTTTTTATGAACGAATATTTGATGCTGAAAAAACATCATAAATATTCACAATTAAAAAACAGCTTCCAAACTACCTCACTTTTTGGCTTATTAGAGACAAAAATAACAATTGAAAAAAAAGGAAGAAAAGAAATTTTCAACCAATAATAGAATAGTTAAATTTTGTATTAAAAAGCTAATTGCTTCCAAAAAACGTATTTTTAGCAAAATAGTTATATTTTCTGCTGCAGTAGTTAAACTTTAAGATTAAACAATTGATTTTACAATGTATTTGTTATACTCCCAACCAGAGATGAATTTTCAATTAAAATAATAAATGTTTAATAATATTTACTTTACTCATATTATCAATCATTCAGCACTCATAAAACTCACAAAAAGTAAATGTGTACTGAACTTTCGACACAAATATACAGTGATAAATTTTAAGTAATAAAACTTTATATTGAATATTTTCAAAATTTAAAAAAAAAATCAAATGAGATAGTTATAATATGACATTCGGATAAAAAATGTCAAAAAAGTATTCGACATTAAAGTAAGAAAGTGAAATATCACCGGGGGCTTCACCAATTTTTGGCCCAGCACTGGTCTTTTTCACAAGCGGTAAGAATTTTGCTAGTGAGTATATAAAGACCATTTCGACCGATATACCTAGCGTGAAAATGGGGTTTTTCCACTGACCTTTTACCCAAACGAAATTGATAAAGGATTTTTACAAAATTAATTTTTAAGCTACAAGAAATTATAAACATTCTGATTAGTTATCAGTTATCAGTCATAATAATATTTTATACTAATAAACTTATCATTTATATTAAATCAGTAGGAGAGAGTGGGGTATGGTGTCGGAATTTGAGCGAATTGTCCGGTCTGGCCAGCGCCCGGTCACTGACTCGAAACTTTTCTACACAGGATATCACCATAAATTTGAAAATTAGGAATTAATCTCCAGAAATCTTAGTGAATATAATTCAAGTGAGAAGGATGTTTAACAGAAACTATTTTAAGTAAACTCACTTTCTTCATCGCAGTCTTAATCCAGTTGCAAATCGAATTTGCCGTTTTCTTAACCCACCATTGTCTATCTCGAAACTTATTAAAAAATTTCCTAGAAATAAATATGGAGATAGATATTATCAGCCTCTCTGGCGTTTTGTAGATAGGGTCGCGAAATTTGACAAAAAATTAATTTACCTTAGACATAAAACAGAAAACGATTCTGCACATTTTAAAATACTCTGAAGTTTTTCTAATCATGTTCGTCTACTGAGGACCACACCAGACGGTCACGATAGCACTTAGATATTTTTAATCAAGACCATCTAAGAGGGGCGAAGCCAGACCGTCTCGATTAATCTCTACAAATTTTGCAATCGACTCCGTCTGAGAGGGGCTAATCCAGACCCTATCGATGACACTTGAAAAATTTTACAACTGAGTCGGTCTGAGAGGGGCCAAGCCAAACTGTCTTGATGATACTTTGAATTTTTTTAATTCAGTCCGTCTGAGAGGGGCTAATCCAGACCGTATCGATGACACTTTGAAAATTTTTCAACTAAGTCCGTCTGAGAGGGGCCAAGCCAGACCGTCTCGATAAAACTTTAAAAATTATGCAATAGACTCCATCTGATAGGGGCCAAGCCAGAATGTATCAATGACACTTTAAAAATTTTGCAACTGAGTCCGTCTGAGAGGGGCCAAGCCAGACCGTATCGATGACACTTTGAAAATTTTGCAACTGAGTCCGTCTAAGAGGGGCTAAGCCAGACCGTCTTGATAACATTTTTATAATTTTTTAATCGAGTCCGTCTGAGAGGGGCCAAGCCAAACCGCCTTGATGACACTTTGAAATTTTTTCAATCCAGTCCGTCTGAAAAGGGCCAAGCCAGACCGTCTCGATAAAACCTTGAAAATTTCGCAACCGACTCCGTCTGAGAGGGGCCAAGCCAGACTGTATCGATGACACTTTGAAAATTTTGCAACTAAGTCAGTCTAAGAGGGGCCAAGCCAATTGGCCAAGTAAATTGACTTATTTAAGTCAATAATTAATAAAATTAAATATGTTTCAATTATAAATGGAATAAGTGTTTGTGAACTCCTAAAATTTACGATGATTTGTAAAAAAAAATAATTTCACTAAAACTTTTGTTGGTTTATTTTACAGGTTTCTTCCAAACTACATCATGCACCGAAAGAGCCATTAAAAAATTAAACAATCAAATCTTAAAGCTACTTATAACCATTTTTCGTCGTATAAAGAGGGCAGTACAAAATAAAAAACATTAAACGATATAATCTTGTTTATGATTTGCAAAGTTAGCACACCATTTTCGATCGTAGAACGTGAAGGATTAAAAAAAGTTTTAGAATTTGCTGTCTCGAAATATCAAATGCCATCCCTAACCATTTTCTCGAAACTGCTTAATGTAAAATATGAGACTGACACTATGCAGACACGTAGGTTTCTTGGGTGTAATTGCACATTTTAGACAAAGTAATGATCTTAAGTCGTGTATTTTGGGCGTCTATTAATTGTCCACAAGTCACACTGGTAATCATTTGCTAAAAAATTAGAAGAAGTTTACCAAAAATAACAAATATCTGTTAACAGCTTTACAGCAATTGTTACCGCTAACAGACCAAATCTCTAAAAATCTTCATACAGCCTGCTATGCACACACGTTCAATTTAGCGGCTTAAAAGACACCTCAAATAGACCAGATAACCATCGTGCGAGGCAACTTACCTGCACGACATGCGACGCACGCGGTGCGTTCAGGGTGTGGTGCATATGCGTCGCATTTTGTAAGATGCACGTTCGTGCAAGGCATATCCGTCGCAGTGTGAAAGGCACAGTATTAAGAAAAGATGCATCTATTTATACATTAGTGTACATTTTTTACAAAAAAATCAAAAACACCTGAAATATAAATTAAAGTGTAATAAGTTTGTTTTTAATTTACTAACGTTGACAGACTAATTTAAAAATCAAATTTTCACTGATTAAATATTTTTAAGTAATGTGTTAATGTTAGTTTTATTACTTTTTGAATGTTTTCAATTTTATTTTACCATTTTTATATTGAAGCAAATTTGTAATGTTCCCACGTGATTACGTGAGTGTAATAAACTTAAACATAGTACTTCTTTCGATTGGTTAGGCTAGGTCGTTCATGATCAGGTTTTTTGTACTTTGTGATCGCAGCCATATTTGCAGTTAATATGTTATTTTTATTACGCTTTGTCATTTGTACGTAAAAAACGTTAAAAAATAAAAGAAAATCTGACAGGTATGGTAATTAATAATTATTTTGCTCTAATGTACACGATGTACTTAATTTATTGCTACTGAAATTACGAGGTTATATCCTCTGTTTCAGTAGCGGTAAATTTTTATAATGTTTTTATATTTTTCTAACTGAAAAAATTGAAGAAAGCATTAAACCTTATTGATAGAAGTCAAAATTTAAATTGTAAGTGATTGTTTAATAATGGGAAATAATTCTGTTTTTAACATTTCGCTACCGCACTATAATATGTAAACCTTCTTACATTTTTTAAGATATAAGAAAAATTAAAAAGTGGGCAAAAACCAATTTCGAAGCATTCGAAAAAATTTAGAAGCTTTTTGATAATTATGAAACATTTGCCGAGATTAAATTTTATTTAATATTTCTAGGTGAATTTTTAATGATTTAGGTTTTATTTTAAAATGTAAGCTAAACAGTTATTTTTCGATAAGACTTCTTAGAAAATATATATCTAAAATATATAATTATAATAATATAAGCAAATGTACTATTTTCTTGGCACCAAAAAGTATTTGCGTTCCTTGTTAGATATATATAAAGTTTGAATATAATGTTTTTCAAATACATTATGTATTTTTATTTCTTTTTTGATTAATTTTTTTAAAAATAATTCTAAATTTTACAAGACGCATAAAGCTCGCCTTTCGCCGTCACGCATGCGACTTTCACGACGTGCGAGCGATATGCGTCGCATATGATGACGCATCTGCGTGGCGCGGTGAACGCACGCGTGCAAAATAATCCGCACGCGTGAGAGCGATACAACTCGCACTGTGCGCGCATTTCGTTATCTGGGAGTGGATGGTCTCCTAGATGTAATACAAAAAGTGAAATCGATTGTGACTTGATGTAAAGCATGCATTAATGCTAGCAGCGACCTTCGGAAAACGCGTGACTTAAGGTTAAAGCAGGCCGTCTTAACTCGTTGGGACTCTGTAATCTATATGCTCAAAAGTTTTCTAGACTTGCGTTTTGTTGTAACTGAAATAATTTGCTACTACTCATCTGCACCTGACATGATGAATGTCAGGGAAACAGAAATTCCACATGACATCATGGGGATATTAGAACCAATGGAGGAAGCAACAAGACACACCTCCGGTGGAAAATACGTGACCAGCAGTCTAGTTATCCTCTAGTCTGCTCAAGAGCAATGACCTACATCAGAGATTTGATGAAAAATTATATGGGGCAAAAAGAAGACGAACCTGTCAAATTTTCACTGCCAGGTATCAGCATGCTGCAGTTTCTAATTTTTGTTTGTAATCTTTAAAATAAAATTTTGGAGAGGTGCCTTCATTTTACGTAAGTTG
>JAUELO010043025.1:0-10306 GCA_032357855.1 Amphibolips quercusostensackenii | reverse complement strand
AAAGAAAATGAAGATCATCACCGCTGAGCGTTTCTTTTCTTTGTCCGCTTTTTTTATTTTAATGGTAATATTTAATAATATAATACCGTACTTTGTTTAAATTATATTTTTAATTGCAACTCGATTACAGCAGACCAACGCTGAGAAAAAATGTTACAGTTTCAATAAACTCTGAGAATAAGAGCGACTTAAGGTTGACCGCCTTCTGCATAATTTCAGCAAGTATCTTAGCATTTCACTGGCATGCAAGAATGCTTTTCAGGTTATTAATCATTGAAATCTTTGCACCTCCAAAAGAACTGATGGTCAGGACGAATAGCTTAATAGAATATTCCCGGTAAACCTTCGCAACTCCCTTATAAGGTCATTATACTTCTCTTTCTTTTTATTCTTCTTGGCTGTGTTGGTTTTGTCGACTGGTGCCTAAAATTCGATAACGAACATGATTCGTTTATCGGAGTCAAGGAGAAATATATATCAGGAATTGTGGCCTTGAGGAACTTCTTCAGATCGAAGTGATTTATTTACACATGAATGTTATAAGCGAATGATAAGTAAAGTGAAAGAAGTACAAAAATTGAAAAAAGCGGGCTCTGAGGATATTTTTTTTGTGATATAGTGGTATTTATTTCAATTCATTAAAGAGATTCGTACTGAAAAGTTCCGTTGAAGCACGGTGTGGGCGCTGAAAGTAAAAGAGGCGAAAATCACGAGTTTGTTTTGTAAAATTATGACTTGCATTTGTTCGAAATATACTGAATAGCCTCAGGTATAAATGGATTTTGAGTGGCTCGAGTTTGCGCTATTTTCAAATACTTTTATTTGCAAGAAGATTCAATACAGAATAGAGACACACTTATACAAAAACATTATGATTTTTTGGGAAGGTTAGTTATTAATGTTAAGAAAGAATAACATTTACTTTAAAACACATATACTCCAAAATTTTCATTCAAAAGAATTAATAAAAAATAACGCTGCTCAAGCTTTTCGCGCCCCATAAAAATATCAAATTTCCGGTACAGCGGCGACGATTAGAGACCGAAAAATGTCTCAAATCTCCCTGGAGAATCTCTAGTATGAATAACACATATACGCTATTTTTGAGGTAAGCATATAATTTACAGCTAAATCTAGTTAGTAAATTTAAAGCAATGGTTGGCCACTCAGACCTGACTCTAATCTCCAGATATTGTCAAAGCGACTAGACGCTATAGAAAAATTGTTATCTTCTCAATTCTTGGATATGTTTAAGTCACAGTTGTATCAATTTTTTTACAATTTTAAATACATCTTATTTGAAGCTAAATACTACATATTCATTGCATCAAAGTACATTGTATTTATATTGTATTTACATCGTTCATCTATTTAAATTAGCGCTTGTGCTGGAACTCAAAGATAACAGCAATTTTTGTTCACCTAAAACGTTTAGCTAGACATAATATTGGAGCTCAAAAATCATTGAGCAACTCAAATCAGAGCTAATCTCAATATTAACGAATAATTGAAAATTGTAAACATTTTTTCACACTTTCGTGTGTATAATTTTTTTTAGGCAAAACATAGCGTAAATATGTATACAGGATGATTTTCAGAGGATAAAGTAAATTTTTAGTTTAGCTCTTATTGAAGCTTCCATAATTTAAAGCCTATCAAATATGAATGTGTTAATTAAAAGTGCTTCTAAGCTGTGTAAGCGACGCACTTATATAATGAATTTTTATTGTTGTAAGAAATATACATCCACTTTTTTTTAGATCCATAAAGCTGAAGCTGTACTAATTACAAAAAGATTGTTTTTTGGTATGGAAAATCCAAAATTAGCAGGATGGGGAGCAAGTTGATTTTTTGGCTCAAATAATCATATTTTTTAAGATAACACTGTCAGTGAGTTATTCTCATTTGGTGAATCTGCTAAAGAATAGTGCTTCTTTGTTAAAAAGTGTTTGTTGAATTCTAAAAATTTGAATTTGTAGCATTAAATTGTCATAAGCAGTATTGCTTTTCCTTTGCTGCACTTGGTAAAAAGTTCAGAAAATATCCTGAATAATCGAGGGCTAATAACGATGTTGATTGTTGTTTCAACAATTATCTATCTGGAATAGTTTCATTGTAAAAAAATATTATCTTTATAATTTTTGTAAGCTTTATTTAATAATAGCGCTAATTAATTATATAAATTGTGAAAAATATACAGATTGTTTGAAACTTAATGTAAATGCTTATATCTCAACAAAATAATATTAGGGTATTGATTATTAACATTTAAAAAAAATGAATTTAAAAAAAGTTTAGTCTAATATATCAGTTGCGAAATGAGACCAAGAAAAATAAAATATCTTAATTAGTTTTCAAGTAAGAACTTAATTTGTTTAGCCGTGCACGACAAACTGTCGAAGCAACGAGCAAGTCGCAACTCGCTTCGAAAATCTTTTGGTTAAAAAAATTAAGCTAAATCGGAAGACATTCATAATTTTTTATGGGTTTTTTTTGTATTTTGCATTTTTATAATTTTAATTTATTTTTTGGATAATTGTAAGTATGGAAAAACTTTATTGCTTATAATAATTTATAGCTATAAATTGAAAACTTTGTTTTTAAATCTGACAGACAGTTTTCTAGTAGAAGCACTATCCTTGTTTAGATCAATCAAATAAGACGTCACTAAAAGTGTGATTTTGAAAAATATTATTGTTTAAGCTAATAAAATGCACTCACTTCTTACCCTGCTGATTTTGGATTTTTATTACCAATACAAATCCTTCCATACTCAGAAGACATCCCTCTTTATGCATCCATAAGGAGAAAATGGATATATTTTTTCATAACAATAAACATTAATTGCATACGTCGCTTATTCAGCGAAAGCGCACCCTTAATTAATACAATCATATTTGATAGGCTCTATATTATGGAAGCTTCCATGAGAGCTAAACTAAAACTTTACTTTATCCTCTAAAAATCATTCTGTATACATATTTGCGCTATCATTTACCCAAAACGAACAATCCGCGCGAAAGTGTGAAAAAATGTTTGCAATTTCCAGTTATTTGTTGATAACAAGAGTGTATTTAATTTAATTTGCTAAAGGATTTCTGAGCTTCAATAGTGTGTCTCTCGAAACATTTAAAACAACAAAAAATTGCTGTTATCTTTGAGTTCCAGCACTTCGACATTTTTCCTCCAATTTAACTGGACTGCGTACAGAAAAAGCAACTACTATATTTAAAAATCTGAAATCTTCAATAACTGAAACAGTAAATATCCGAAAAAATAACATGCTTTAAATAAAACCTTTAAAACAAAAAGTGTCTGAGCCAAGAAATCCGCAAGCGACCCCGTTACTGCACCGGTGGTCACCGACCCTTCACCATTGCCACAATTCCTACAATATCGTTTGCTGGTATTTTATTTATGTTGCAGTAAGGGCCGTCGCTTGATAACTTTACAGTGCAAAAACCTGCATATTTTTTAAATTGGATTTGATTAGAAAAAAATGTAAGTATATTCTTTTCATTTGAAAATCAGAAAGAGCGTATGCGTTTTACCAAAAAGGAGTACTTGCATTAATGAAAATGTGTTCCTGTAATTTAAAATTTAAATAAAATTCCTGTAATGTTCTTAGTGCAAATCGCTTTTCTTTAATATCTCCATTCAACCTAGATATCACTTGAATGTCTTCTAAGTTTGGACGGTAGTGTAATATATTAGGGATAAACCCATAACCTCTTAATTGCTTAAGTCCTCTTTAAAATTGAAAGCAAACCCTATTTTTAATTTATTGGAAAACAAATTTATGCGTATTTCAGATACACCATTTTTTTATTGAAATTTTTTACCTAGAAAAACTTACATGGGAATTTGTGCTCAAGCTTTAATTGTAAGTAACAGCTGCGTTTATGATCCAATCCTCATGATCAAGAACTGATTTTGTTTTTCAATTAATTCTGTACAACTCTATTTAGTTGGTTTTTACTCAAAGAAATTTTTTTAAAAAGTTTTATCAAGCGTCCTTTAATATCTCTTACAAAATCATCACAGTAAACAATCAGTATATTTTTTTTTATTTTAAAAATAATTTTTTAAATTGCCCATTTTTACCTCCTTAAGACGACCTTGGATACTTTTAAGAGCTTTCAAACATTTAGCAAGTTATTTAAAACTTTATGTGCATAAAGTAATGTTCATCATTAAACTATAATATATGATTTTCTTTACTGACAGTTTTAGCTGAATTCATTATTAGCAACAAAATCATCACATAAATAGAAGAAATGTTAACCTAGCTTCAAAAGCGTATATTTTGAACTCCCAGGGGCTATTGTGGTATCTGCAGGAATTTTATTTCGAAAATCATTATGGCGAAGTGTTTGAATTTGTCCCCTGGCCTAATTATAATAAAGAAAAGTCAAGAAACAAATTTACGGTGCACGGAAATTCTCGTTATACGCAGCTGAGCTATTTTTAAAAATACAAAGAACCAATATTTTAAAAAAGCAATATTTTATGAGAAGTAAATTTCGAATAAATTAAGGCTAATAAAGGCTCCGGAAAATACAAGATACATTACATTCATCTTTGAGGCACAATTTCATAACAATAATAAAATTTTTTTAATGAAGTTAGTTTTATACAATTCCACGATAACTAGTGAAAGATATCCATGTGGTTCATACATAAGAAAAAATTATTTGATAATTAAATTAACAAAGGAAACATATTTCTCATAATAATTGATTTCATTGAGTTATTGTGGATTAGTGTTTAAGTCTATATTAATCCAACAAGAAACTCTTTTTTAATTAAAACTTGATTGATACCTGTAGAAAGATGTCCACAGCATTTCTAAATTGTTAAAAAAATTTCTGTTGGATCTACTTTAATCTTGATTGATGTAATAACAATCTTTCTAAAATTTGATCCCTTAATTTCAAATAAATGGTAAAGAATAATTAAAGTCCTAAAATACTATAATTTTTTTATAATTCATAGTACTGAACATGTGTATTAACCTAAAATATGTTATACAGTAAATTTACTTGGCGTATATATGTATGTTGTGGGTGACTAGAAAACTTAGGATCTTGGCTAAAATCCTACGGAATTGGATAATCACAGGAGTTCAGGAAAACATATTCAAGTACAACCTTTTCTCTAAATTTCTGGTTTGTTGAGAAATTTATAAAACTTTTAGGTCATTTTTTAAATTTCTAGAGGATTTTAAGTATTCAGAAAAAATTGCAAATTTAAGCAAAAAATTAGTCCTTGATTTTTTAAATAATTTATTTAAAGTCAAAATCGAATTAAATTAAATTAGTCTAATTTAAAATATTTGTTACAAACTAAACTTTCAAGAAAAAAAAATTTTTACTCATAAAATTAATGAAATAAATTAAATGAAAATGGTTTATTGAAAAAATTTAAGTAAACTGTCTGACGATTGCAAGTCACTTTATGATACATTTTTTTAAATTATATGGGTTCAATGTATTTTAATTTTCAACACTATATGAATTATAAAACAAAACATTGACTAATTTTATACTTAAATAAAAAATTTTTGCAAACACCTAAAATGCTACAGGAATAATCAAACAGAGAAATGTCCTACAACTGTTATAAATTCTTGAATAAACCAGGGATTTCAAGGAAAGATTATGCCTAAATGGAAGATTTTTCTAAGCATCTGCGATTAGTTAATTTCCTAGGTTTTTAGCCAAAGTCCTGGGTTTTCTAATCATCTACGACATATATATGCATATTAATTCCTTTACATTTATGTAACTAAATTGCTATTGAAATTTCTAAATAACTTTGACAAGTATGTTCACGCTACAGCTCTCGACATATTTTAGGCTTGTTGGAATTGACTTCAAGTCACCTTCCCTTAGCATGACTACTTGGTGCCATTCATTATATAGTGGATGAACAAAATTATCCAAGATAATGTTATTGTACCTATTGTCAAGGTAATCCGTTGAACCTAATTCTGTTAAACGGAATAGAAAAATTGAATCAGTTAACTCTAATATATGCACGTCTATATGAAAACGGTCCTTATAGAATTATTTCAAATCCAGTTAACTGCCTTTATGCTGACCTATATACCCACCATAAGGGCCCTTTTCATGTGAATGTACAGATATCTTGTCTTAGATAGGGCCTGGTAACACTGGCGAGTCTAAAGTTAGCACGCGTGAAATAAGCTAGCTTAAATGAGAGTGACTAGATTCGCATTGGCGCAAAAGACAAATGGGCTCCACAAGCGCGACAGAGAGTCTTTGCGGAAAACACTTTTGTGTCGACGCGAATCTGAACCGCTCTTATATTTTAACTAGCTTATTCTGTGCAGACTTAGCGAATAAAATCGGAAAGAACTTTTCCAATGCGCCCGTGATAAACACTTGAATACCGCGGCACTAGATACGCACACCTTTTTTTCATTTAATACTAATTTTAAATCAGACCTTATTGACATTACAATAATTGATAATTACATTTTCGACATTAATATTTCTACATCAAATAAGCTAGTTTTGAACCACAGACCAGCTTATATAACCCCAAAAACAAATTGCAACAAAACTTCAGGCAGTTCGCGTTATAATTTTGCAAAAGCAGACTGGGTAACTTTTATTAACTCGCTTGACAAAAAGACAGACACTGGACTCACACTCAATAATCCAACAGAAATTTATGAAGCAAAAGATAATAAATATTATGTATATAATAAAAGCCTCATGCTTAAAAGCATAATCAATCACCTTGTTAAAACAATAAAAAGCAAAATAACGGAATATAGCTGCAATTATTGGTACAAAGTGGTTAAAAAGCTTTAAATCAAAGATAACTCGATCGGGCTTATGACTAAAGCCCCTACCAAACCCTATTTGATCATTCCTCTCCTTAAAAAACCAGATCTTGCTTTTGCACCTAATGACAGCGATGAGGCAAATATGAAACACGCTTCTCTCCTTATAATTTACTTGTAGACCCAGTCCATATTACCTATTGTGAAAAGAAAGTTAGAGACTTTCGCAAAAGACCCCGTCAACAAAAAATAATTCAAACAAAGCCTAGGAAATCTTCCAAGTGCATCAAAGCTACCAAGAGCAGCAAGACTTCAGGAGCTGACTCTATCTCTGACTCGATTCTAAAAAAACTATCAGAATCATATCTTACCCTCTTACACATTATCTTTGATTCTTGCTTTGACCAATTTTACTTTCCAAACTCTTAGAAAAGAGCTTACATCCAGTCTTTCAAAACGTAGGAAAAGACCCGTATCATCTCAATAACTATCGATCCATTAGTTTACTAAACACAATAAGCAAAATTGGTAAAAAGTTTATTCTTATAAGGATGAATAAACACGTCGAAAAAGACAGCATCCTTGGGCCAAAGCAGTTTGGATTTAGAAAAAAACACTTCACTCAACAAGTAATATGCAAATTCGTAGAAAATGTAAGCCATAATTTCAATTGTAAAAAGAACACAGGAGCTGTCTTCTTTGACGTGGAAAAAGTATTTGATAGCGTATGGCACACCGGGCAGCTTAAGAAACTCATCAATTATAAATTTCTAAGTAACCTCATTTATTTATTGCACTCTTATCTCTCTAACGGAAAATTTTCAGTTAACATAAATAACGCTCTCTCAGACGAACTTTGCATTAAAGCAGGTGTCCCCTAGGGCAGTTTAGTGATACCAATGCTCTTCATCCTCTTCGTCAATTACATCCCAGTAATTGTCAGAGTTCTCCTGGGTGTTTATACGCGGATGATACAGTCCTATTTGCATCCTCATGTTGTGATAAAACAATCCTGAGATTCCTCAATGAGGCACTTATGATTATCAAAACAAGGTGCAAATTATATAAAGTCAAAATTAACACAGACAAATGTGAAGCTTTGCTTTTTTCAGTCAAGAAATTCAAAAAACTATATTCACCACGAATATTTGGACAACCAATAAACTGGAAATATTTCGTTGAACATCTCGGTCAATAGGTTGAAAAACGCATAAATTCAACTTGCATGGCAGAAACGTAAATGATAGGGCTATATGGGTCACATCTCGCCTACTTCAATTTATAAACAGATACTCATGTATAAAGCCAGTATACCGGATTTTGATTTACCAAATGTTTATTAGACATATTATTACATATGCGTGCACAATATGGGGTGAAACCTCCAAATTTAACACTAAACAGATTCAAATAATTCAAAATAAATTCTTTAGATGCATAACAAAAGCTCTTAGATAAACTAAAAATTATCTCATTTAAAATAAATTTAATATACCAATCATTTCAGAATAGATTCATGAAACAGACAAAAAATTCTACGAAAGAACAGCCAAATCCAATCATGCGCAATTGCACATATATCTTCCTTACAAGATTATCCCTGCGATCTTTTGTTAAAGCACGCAAAACTCAAAGACTTCCTCATAAAAGAAGCTTAGTTTTACAGTTTCTCGAAGTTTCTATAACTCTTGCTAACCCTCTTACTTCCCCTACTCATAAATTCAAAACGTAGCACTAAAGTACTGAGATTAAGTGTTTTGTTTTTGCTTTCAGGCTTTTTTTACCACACATTCATGCTATTTTCTATTCTAGCCATCATGCAGATACCTATCTAATCGTGTAAAAATGCCAAAATGGGTTACGCACTTCAACTCTTTCATCCCGAACCTTCACGCAGGAGAGTGGAATTACCTGCGTTTTTAATTTGCACAATTCTGAATAGAAGATAATTATAAGTATACTGTAATCGAGCAGCAATTAATAATGTACTTAAAATTAGGTATGTATTATTATATATTGCCAATAAAATGAGAAAACACCATTAGGACAAAGAAAAGAGCAGCAGTGATGGACGTCATTTTTATTAAATGGAGCAAAGTGCTTTAAAAAAAATTTCTTTAACAACAATTCTACAATATGTATATACTATTTAAAATTGAACCTTTGTAGGAAGAATAAGTATTTCACGAATCTGTTCAATGCATTTGAAGACTCAAAATTAGAAATCAATAAAGTGTTTTTATTACGATGCACAAATACAACTATAATATTGAAAGACGTGCCTAGTAATATGTTACGTTATCATTTAGTATGTGCAGTATCATTTGCTTTTAGAATTTTTATTGATATGAAGAAGCGATGTCACAAAGTTATACTAAGCGATATATAATGTAGCACATAAAGGTTTAGAATTTCTAGTACAAGGAATTCTGGCGATGTCAAAAACGTTTAAGTTCGAGACTTAACAGAAGTGCAAAAGCTACCCTCTTATTTAATCAGAGTACCGCTTTTAATTTGCAACAAATAGTTTTTCATAATGGCCCTTTACAATGATTTTTATTTTCATCCAAGAATAGTTGTAAAAGATCCCAATTAAAACTTCAAGAAGAAAATGTACGGTGCAAGCACTGTAAAAGTTTTCAGGTTTTTCTTAGTACCACGAGTTTCAACGATTCGTAACACTTTTTATATCAATACAAAAATGTTGTCATTAAACATATCAAGCTTTTCTCCTTAAAGAACCTTATTCGTTTAGAATTGAGCTGACCAGTTTTTAAAAGAAATTATGGAAATGTTTCTTTTTTTAAACATAAATTATTAATGAAAATGGCTTCAAAATCCGAAAAAAAACTATAATTAACAGCACATTTTTATATTTAAAAAGTCGCAAATCTTTTTTTTTATTTGAGTGTTATCGGAGAAGTTTGGTCTTTTAGGTAGAGTCACGTTAGGCGTCACAATTATAGAAATAGAATTTAAATTACTTACAAGTTCATGGCCGGCGCAACACGTGCAGTAAGCCTTCAAGATAACGGAGAAAGGATATTTTTATAAATATATAATTGAAGTGTGCATAAACAATCAAACAATCGCATAAAATCTGAGAGTAAGAGTGAAATATCCAAGCTCGAAGCACGAGGTACAAATTCGTGCGTTTCCCAAGCCCGAACCGATTCAGCTGGGATACCTACTCTAATTGTCATTTATGTTATTAACAATATTACTTGCTTTACATTTATGTAGTCAAATCGCTATGCAACTCAGACAGGTTTGTTCACACCAAATCTCTCAACATATTCTAGGGTTGTTGTAATTGGCTTCAGGTCACCTTCTCTTAGCATAACTACTTTGCGCCTTCCATTATATAGTGGATTAACAAAATCATCCAAGATTATGCCCAAGATTTTACCATCTGAGTTTGTTGCAGCAAAAAAGTTGCTTGTGTGGACTGGCTTTAATTCACCGTCTGCATTTATGTAAAAAAGGTCATGA
>JAUELO010043010.1:0-10306 GCA_032357855.1 Amphibolips quercusostensackenii | reverse complement strand
GTGCTTTAACACTGTGCAAAGGTATTATTATATTAAACTGTATTATTTCATTGTTGAACCGCATGAACGTGCAAAAATTGTGGAAAAGCACGACAAGCAACCAGCGGTACGGGCCGTATGGCCATTTTCAATTGTATGAATTGTATCAAATGAATAGCTTTAAATCAGAATGTTGGAAGTAATTCTTCAGCATTAAAGGACTTATTTCAGTAAGTAGTACGTTTTTGCGACGTACTTCTATCACTTTTACCTTTACTTAAAAAAAATAATCATTAGAATTTAAATCTCCCGGGTAAAATACTGACCTGTTGTGCCATACGGCGTACAGAGGGCGCGTTCTCCGTGTTTCCTCAGTATTGTGCCTACACTCCCGTGGTTCCCCCCACTCTCTATCTTTTTTTTTTAATTGCACCTGGCTTGGCAGGAATTTCAAATTAAAATAAAAAATGCAAATAGGAATAGGAAATGTGTGGCAAGTGATACGAGGATGCCGCTGTGAACTCGCCGATAATAATCGATAATAACTTCAAAATTTCAAAAGAAAGTTTGTATTGAATTATTTACATACTTTGTTGTGCTGTAGCGTGCAAGAAACATATAGAGATAGCGCATTACGTAGAATCGTATAAATAAGGTAAATATTGTACATACACCCTTTTCTCGGTCTATATAACACTGATATTACTCGCATTTTCAAAATTCAAAACGCCCTTAGAAAGACACACTCAGAAACGTTACAAAAATTTGCTATTTATAGAGAGAAAATAATTATTTGACTATCTTGCAGAAAAAATATGAAATTCTCATTGAAAATAACAAAAGGGAAAATTTGCAAAAAATAAGCATATATCTACATTACCGACGCTCACTTTTACAAACTAATGTTACCATATCTCCTTGTTTGAATGCAAAGAGATAATGATAATAATCAGCGAGTTCGCAGCGGCATTCTTTTATCACTTGCCACACTTTTCCTGTTCCGAGACGAAGTTTGTTATTATGAGGAGAAATTTATTTTTCATTTTAAAAAAAGTGATGCTATTGCATTCGTCAATCATTCAGACATGTCAAGAAAGAATTTAAGAAAAAAACATTACAAATTAAATTTTTTAGTCTATTTCAAAATTCCCGCTAAGACAGATGCGTCGTTTGCGGTTAGTAAGTAAAAGTAACGTTAGTACGGTTCACCTGTCAGCGCCATTAGCTGTCAGTCGGCTTCCTGAGCACTTCACGTCGTTGATACACCACTTTACTGTCGTTTTTGATCAGTTACCGGATTTATTTCGAAAAATCAGAGAGTCACCCCATTTCAACAGTCTTAAGTGTCAAGAAGAGAGGGTTTACTGTTTCCATAAATATTGTAAATCACATATTGGTAATTTTTAATAATAATATTGTTTAAATCTTCAATCAAAAATTGTTTACATTCCAAAAATATTTACATTTCAAAAATGTGCATGTAAAATTGCTAATTTAGAAGTTGTGGAATTTGAAACGTCTATAAATGTCACGTTTAGACGGTGTACAGCTCGCCGTTGCGTCTGGTCGCTGTACAGCTCCATGTTCTGGGTATAAGAATAGGACCTGAAGCTATACAGCGATCAAACGCGACGGAGAGCTGTACAGCGCTTAAACGTGAGGTGGAGCGGTATGAAATGCAGGCGTCGAATTCTCGTTTAAATTTTAGTCTAGTCGAGCAATAATTGTTATAGTGTATCTAAGATAATAAAAATCGTTATTCAATTTCAAACCAAGAATCTTCAATGTTGAGAAACAGACCATTGTATTTTATTATAGTTAATTTTAAAAATATTAAATTTGGAAAGTGAACAAAAAATTATTTTAGCTTAAAAGATTAATTTAAATCTTAAATAGCTTAGTTTGAAATTACAGTCAAGTTAAAAAAAAAACTCAGTTAAGTATAATAGATAATTCTGTAATATGAAAAAAATGTTCACTACTTGTCGTAGCCTATTCTATTTAGTTTTAAACAGAATAATTTTGCAGATGTCAAACGAGCAATTGTATTTTTTCAAATATCGTATATTCAGAAAGTCAAAAAGAACAAATGGGAAAACTTTGAGATACGTTATAACTTTCACGAATTACATAATATAAAAAAATGATATTGTAATGTAACTGTATCTTAGATTTTCCGGTTTTCGCTGTGAGTCAACTATAACAGACTCTAAATTAATAAAAATATATTTTGATTTATATTTATCGACTTTATGTAATCTATTAAACAAATTTTAATTCTCTTATGCAGGTGAAAAGTTATATTTATTTATTTATTTATTTATTTATAGAATCGAGGTCTGACCACCATATTGAGATGTCACCCTGCGTAATAGAATTTCGTATTACCTCATATCGGTAACAAAGAATATTTTTGATTTATTTCCTAATTTTAGGTGTTGGTGAAAATGTAAGATGTTTTTTATTATATTTGCGGAGAATTTTCTTCCTACATACTGTGCTTATGCAAAGCAGTACGATTTAAATTCAAACCTCGCACCACACTGAAGTGGAACATTCTAAGATGGCGGTACCCTACTCATTGCATTCTTCCCTCTTCCGTAGCATAAGCTCCCACTCCAGAATTGGTACTAGAGATGGAGAGTGACGTCAAATGACGCCGACTTCTCTGTTACATAGGTACGGCACTTAATGTATTTTAGAGGGGTCACTAACTTCCGGACCCGCGCGCCCTCGTGGAATCCCCGGGAACTAAGTGTGAAGTTAACTTACTGATTTCTGCTACGGAAAGTTTTAGAACCCTTATTTCTCCATATATGTAATACTTCTGTATTGCTAATAGCCTATACCTCACAATAAGTGGCGCGTGTGACAAAATTAGAGTGCGGTCGAATTCGCTTCTTCTCTCCCCTACCTTGTACTTCGGCATCAGTGCGCACGCGCGGGAAACTTCTTTCTCGTCATCATAGGGATGGTTTAGTGGCGCTGTATACATATATATATAGCAATAATATCTATATCAGTAGCCAGCGCACGCACAATGCGCGTGCAAATAAGGATCTCTTGCACATGAGCAGTGTAATGCTTTTTACTACAGCGCCTCTCGTGGAGTCCCCAGAAGCTCACTGCTCCCCCGCCCTACTCAACCCGATTAGTGCGACAGAAAATAGGCCAGAGTGCCGTACCTATGTTCGGTCATCTGACCGATTTCCCGTCATCTGACTGTCTCATCGGACATTTTGGAAAAAGTGAAAATCATTATAAATAGTTATTAGAATGTTTTTCACTAAATAATATAAGATGAAAACAAAAGCAAAACAATTTTGTATGTAATTGCAGGCATTTAAGATCGTCAGGCGGACAATTCCTATGATTTGAGTGGTTTTAGTGAGATATACATAACCTACAAAAATCTTTTGGAATTAAGACACAAGTTTATGGCAAACATGATTTGCTTCGTTTAGGAAAATATAAAACTAACTAATTAAAAAGTATTAAATATTTTCATACAGAGTGTATATTTTTCTCCATTGTAATTGACGAAGAAGAAAATATAGAGCATAAAAAAATTTGCGTCTATTATTTATAAAAGTTTTTACTTCATTATTGAAATATAATGAAAATGATCGATGATTTGTAACTTTTACATGTGCATGGTCTAGCAATATAAATAGATGATTTCAATCGAACCGCCGCATCGCAGAACGGGTTACAGAATATTTCTGGAAGAACTAAAGGGTTCCCACACGTCGCTGAATCTCAAGCGGCTGGCGACCCCTCCACTCCTCAAGAAATATTTTATAGCCCGTTCTACGATGCGGCGGTTCAATAAGGGAAGACTTTTTTCAATTATGGTTTTCTGAATCAGAATTGCTTGTAAAAGTACTGTATTCCACTTACTTAGTTTATATTTATTTAATTTTGTTTATTTAGAATAATAAAACTGAAAATTAAAAAGATCATCGAGAATTTCGAAACTTACAATCTTTTTACCATTTTTCACAGTTTAATGTTTTCCCAAGTGAGGTTGATTTCAAGTCTAAATTGCTACAAAATTTTTGTGATTGTCAATTTCTATAAATCAAGAAAAAAGATTTTAAATATAAATTTTGAAATAAAGGACTTTAATAAGATTTTAACTTTATTTCATTCATAAATTCCACTTTCACGTTATAAAGTATTGAAATGATAATACGCGAAAGTAATTAAACGCTTTAATAAATTTAATCGAACGAAATTATGCTGATTTTATTATTAATATTCAAGACAAAGATCGTAAAATGTTAAATTATCCCTTCCATCCTTTTGTTTCAAACTGTAATTTTAGCGTTTGTAGTTTTATATCCTATCACTGAATTGATCTGTTTAATAAATAAAAATTATTTCAAATTTGTTATCATGAAATCATTCTAATAATCTTTTGTTAACCTTTCTTATTTTACAATTACTTAGGTATACAGGATTTTGATTTTATAATATAAAATTATGAACAATTTACATGCGAAACGGAAAAATGTTGAACGTTTAAATTCTAAATCATAATTTGTACAATTTTTAACTTTTCGATTATACAATCATTTAGAAATAAAGGGTTTAAATTGAAAATTGTATACAATTATGAATTATTTAAATGAAAACCAAATATTTTTTTAGTTTTTTAACATGGAGTAATTTCTATTTTAACCTTTTATGTTTTACAATTCTTTAGCTACAAACGATTTGAATTTTAATTTGTCAAATTTTAAACAATTTAAATTTGAAATGGCAAAATGTTCAACGCTTAAATTCCAAATTTAAATTTTTTCAATTACAGTTGTTCAAAGTATCCATGCATTCAGTTATGATAATGTAAATATACGAATAATGGTAAAAAATAAAATTCTAGGATAAATGGTACAAAAACAGTTACGCAAAGTAGATCATAGAATACTTCACTCCCACTTCATGTTGGTTCAATTTTGGGAGATTAGCTTACGTTAGCGTAGGTATATCAGCAGCCAACTTTTAAACAAACGCAGGCACTTATACATACAGGTTAGGTTCTCATACCACAATAAAATACTACAAAATAAATTTTATACCATTTATTGGATCACATAACTCACACAAAACCATCGTTCTGGCTTCTTTTTTTCAAAAATGTACTTCTTAGTTTTCAGGATTCGAAAACTATTCATGTTCAATAAGTTATTTTCGTTGACAGCAACGAGATACGATCACTTTTCACATATTTCTTTCCTTTTTTTTATAAGACAAATTCCTTTTTACTTATAAAAGGTTTTCTGTAGTTCATATCTATTATATGACTCCATTTTTTCGCGTCATAACATGATTTCCATTTTTCCACTTGTCCGGTGAGGTGACCATCAGATTACCGGAAATCAGTCATCTGACGGTCACTCCCCATCTCTGATTGGTACTCCCGTGCAGTAGGGATAGGAAAAGCTCAGTGAGAATCGATTCCTCGATTCCGGCTATATCATCGATTTTGGGTAATCGAAGAATCGAAAGTGGGAATCGATTCTTTGAATCCGATTCATATATTTCCCCACTCCTCAAAATGCCCGCGTTTATTCAAAATTTTAAATTGTACACAAGTAGTATTTGGAGTTTTGTTGCGAAAATTAAAAACAATGCAATGAATATAAATTTTAATGATTTTAAAATTTTTTATTAGAAAATTGATAACCTCTTATTTATTATTTGGACACTTTAAAAGTAAATTAAAAAATTATTCCCTGTTATCTATGTAATTGGAATCGAAGTCGATTTCGACGAAGAATCGATTTTTGGAATCAATTTCCCGGGATCGAGAATTGATTCCGAGGAGTCTAAGAAGCGATCCTTCCAAGAAATCGAACTTGTCTTCGCCATCCCTACGATCCACTTTTAACTTTTCTTCTAACGTGCAAAGATAGCAAGAAAGATCCGTTTTTTTTTTGATTAACGAAACAGCCCTAGAGTCCTGCTGCAGCGCCGACTTTGGTACACTCTATTGTCCTTTTTGTGCTTGTTTTTACGCGGGAAATTCCGGGTGTACTTTCGAAAATTGCGTACCTCTAATTAATTTGAAACTCCGTATACCTAAGTATTTTTACGTGCTGATCACGAATATGATAGCGAAAATCGGTGCAAATTCGATTTTAATGGTGATAACCGTGGAAACCCCAAAAAAATCATGTTTTTTTTGCATTTATCTCAGTTAATAATAAAAATAATTTTAAAAACTCTAAACAAAAGTTGTAGATCTACTTAAAATACACCTTTTATTTTTCTCAAGTTTTTTTAAAAAACAGATAGTTTTCGAAAAAAGTAGGAAAATTTTGGTACGACGTGCAGAATTGCTTGGAATAAAACTTTTGACACTCCTGTGAATGGTCACCGAATTAATGTAGGTCACATCCCTACATCTTTCCGACGTCTTATGTGCGGGGGAGGGGGCGCCACTGTGGTTTGTCGCAAAAATAAATTAGGTAAGATCCCTAATCCTTGTCAACCTATCGTTCGGAAAAGGCACCCCTGTGACTGGTCACAGAAAGAATGTAGGTTAAACCCCTACCCCTTTTCAACGTCTCATCGGGTGAGGGCGAAGGCACCCCTGTTACTGGCCATAAAAAGATCGTTAATATTTCTGCTTTTTGCTATTATCTGATGGGGGAAGTCGCCGCTGTGACTGGTCGCATAAATAATGTAGGTCACATACCTTCTTCTTTTGACGGGAAGGCACCCCTGTTGCTGCGGTCACGAAAAGAATATAGGTCGCACAACTACTTCTTTCCAAAGTCTAGAAGGGGGGCATCTCTCTGACTAGTCATAGAAATAAATTAGGTCACAAGCCTTCCCCTTTTTAACTTCTCGTGGGTGGCGGGAAGTCACCCTTGTGATTGGTCATAGAAATAAATTAGGTCACAACTAATGTTTGTGCACAATGTAAAATCCGTCCCACCAATGTCCGCTCTCGAAAGTTTAGCTTTTCCTAAGAATTCTACGAGCGCGTCTTCAGCCTTCCAGCAATTTTTCATATCACTAAAGTCCATTTTCTCAAAAATTATTAATCTTAAAGTAAAAATGTATTGCATATAAAATATGTATTTAAAAAAAAATCTATAACTTTGATTTAAAGAATTTCTGCAAATTTGTATTTTTTTAAGATAAAAGCACAAAACCATGATTTTCATGGGGTTTTATGGTTTCCAGCATGAAAAGGGAAATTTCGCGTATTTTTACCATCATTTTTGTTATCAGCGCATTAAAATAAATAATTATACGGATTTTTTAGTTAAGTGGGGGTATGCGCTTTTCTGAAGTATATCCGAAATTCCTTTTGTGATTCGATTTCTTGTAGCGAAATCGTCAATAGTTCACTTTTTCGTGTTGATTCAGGATTTCTAAAACCTAAAATTTTAAAAAGATTATATATTCATATCCACCAGCAAGCGTGCGTCCATCACCGAACACGCACGTTGCTGCCCCGCCCTTTAATTCAATGCGAAAATTCTCGTAGGGTTAAAAAATAAAAACCTCAAAGTCAAAAATCGCAATATACAATGTTTCCAAATTAGGAACCGTGCATCTGAAATCATTCAAATCTATTTGTTTTTAAAGTTGTAAAAAGTTGAAAATTCCAGTTTAGGATACTTTGGTATTCAAAAAAAAAAGTTATTTAAAGGAACTGGATATTCAATTGAAAATAATATTAAATACATTTCGAAAAGCCTTAGCAATTTCGAAAATTCAAACACAAAATTTTTACAAGTTCAGAAGCTTTTAAATTTGGATATTAAAAAATTAAAAATCATCTGGATTTAGTAGCTTTTAAACACGGGGCTTTTCCTATATAAAGAATTTCAAAAATCTAATTGTGAAATTTGATACAAAATTAAATATTTATATATTCCTGAAGGTACATGCTGAACTAAAACGTTTAATATCATTGAGTTACTTTGCAAAAAAAGCAATTTTCCACAAAATAACTTTTGCAATATTAGATCTCAAAATAACATTTTAAATATCTTAGTGGCAAACAGATACGCTGATAATTTTAAGCTTCAGAAGTCATACCAATTGTCAAGGATTAAAACTTTTCTATATCTATGGATTTCACACTTGTGTAATTAATTATAAAAGCACTAGGGGTCCGATCGAATATCCGAAAACACATTTGGATTCGTCTCCGAAAAATCTAGGTGCACCATTCTTTGAAACTATTTTCTAACAACTACATTATTTTTCAACTTTGTGCAATTGTTATAAACAGCCGAAAGGTCTGATCAACAAACCATAAAAACCTTTGAATTCGTCTTTGAAATATCTAAGCAGGCTTTTATATACAATTTTTTAAAACAAAAAGATAATTTTTTTAAACTTATTTTGACTAGTCTACTATAAAAACGTATGTTTGCATGAATTTCTAATTTGTTGTGAAAAGTTATAAAAATTTCAACAAATTTTATTCATGCAAACAATGATATTTACAACAAATAAAAATGCCTTTTAGAGGTGTGCATATGTGGATTTTGATTAAATAGTCAATGTTAGTGTGCATTAAATATATTTGTTTATAACAATTACAGAACATTAAAAACTTATGAATTTGCTTACAAAATAGTTTTTGAAAACCCATTCAGATATTTTGGAGAAAAAATATGTCAGTTTTCCGCATTATCACCAATTCATTAATTAAAAAAATAATTATTGCAAAAAGTTGACCTACAAGATACGGTAAGTATATTCCCAGATAGCACACAAAATTCAGTGAAGATTTTCTGAAAGTGGCAATGCAAGGTTCGGAATATTGCACTGGAAGGTTAGGAAAGGTTCGTTCAACCAAAAAATGTCCGCTTGTCAGGGAATATTGCACGGCAATTTTCAGGATAGTTTAAAAGATTTATTTAACTTAATTCGATGCGCAGTAGTATTATATGGCACCTACGGGTGCGCAGAAGTATTTTTGGTCCTCCATAAACACCTGGAAACATAAGGACCATGATAATTCTCCATATTTACGTAAAAAAAATTAAATTAAAACAGTCCAAATTTTTTCTGGTTCTAATTTTTTTGTAAATATAAAAAATAGTTATAGTACGTATGTCCCGCCGTATTGTGGGAAGGACAAAAAAAACTACTGCGCAGACATAGGTGTCATAGAATACTACTGCGCATCGAATTAAGTTGAATAAATCTTCCAAACTGCCCTGAACATTGCCGTGGAATATTTCCTGATAAGCGGACATTTCCTTGGTTGAACGAACATTCCCTAAATCTTTCAATACAATATCCCGAACCGTGCATTGCCAGTTTCAGGAAATCTTTACTGAATTTTGTGTGCTATCATATTACGATTAGAAAAATGTTTTTCATGTTAAATTCTGCAAAGTAACAAGAGATTGTATCAAAACAAAATTAGATTTTTGTTCATTTTTTGGTGAATTTGTATACTTCTGAATTCTCTTGTTTTTTCGAATAACTTTACTGCTCCTTATTCTTCCTACAATCTTTTTAATTCTCTGCACACTGGGTACAGTCTTATGGGCAAAATCTAAACGAGTTTTAGTACTTCTATCTCCCCTAGGTGCCTTCTTTGTTACTGACTGTGTGGTAGAACGTAACGGCAATTAAATATTACATTCTTTGACTGATAATCACGTCTCTACATTATTTATATGACCTATTTGAACTAAACTTACATTAAAATTATTTTTTAATTGAAAGAGACCGATCTGTTTGAAGTAGTACTTAAGTGTTGAGCTTAATGTCTCTTTATATATTTTATTTTTTACTTATAATTTTTTAACTAACTTTATGGTATCAGCGGGGAAAGCAGGGTGGAAAAGTCGCTGCAATAGAGCTGTAGTTTGTTCTATCTCCCCTTGATGGCGCCACTTCGTTACTTTACTAAGTTCATATATTATAACATGAGACTATACGCAGTGATTCTTTGCAATATACATGAATCCTGCTGAATTCACGTCAATCCTACTTATTGAAATTGGATTTTTGTTGACAGTATATTATTTAATAACTAATAGCATAATACTAATAGCTAGTGGTTAAACTGAAAAAATATTTTGTGATTAGTTTTAGATAATAAATACAAGACAAAATATCGCATGTAATTCTTTATTAAAGTATACTGAAAATACATGAAAAAAAGTGTCGAAAAAATGAAATTTTATACATAACATGCAATTTTCGATAATACGTCATTTTCACTCTAAAAAGGTCCACAAAATGTATTTCTTTAAGTGTACTTAATCCTTAGTAATTTAACAGTGTGAAAACTTTTCTTTTGGTTTAGAATTTTCATCATTCGACGACTTCCCTCCCA
>JAUELO010042997.1:0-10306 GCA_032357855.1 Amphibolips quercusostensackenii | reverse complement strand
TTGATTACTATGACTGACATTGACACCATTATAAAGCTGGGAAGGTATGATGCTTGAATGAAACCCGTAATAGCACCGAATCCAATTTATACGCCAAAACTAGATCAGTTTTCATTACTGAATTGAAGTCGCTGGATTGATGGACTAGTCATTGATTGTTATGCCATCGGTATAATTAAGAAATTTGAAAGAGTTAGCTATGTCCCGACTGAAGCAACATCACATATGATTGGTGACTTTCACAAAGAAACCTCAGGGATTGGTACATGCTAGATATTGACAAAGAATTAGATGTTAAAATCTTTATGCCATACTTGTGAAAAAGGCACTGGAGGTTATTAGTAGCTATCATAAGAAAACAAAACTTAACTCTTTTTGATCCGTATAAACAAACTGAAAAAAATACTGCAAGTCACAAGGCAGAAAGGAAAAGAGTTTTGGATGCTTTTACCAACAATATTCATTGCTGCGAGTACAAATCGACATACGATTGCGGGATTTTTGTTAGGCATTATATTGACTGCATTGCAACAAAAAGTAATTTCGAAAAGGCTTTCTGTCCAAAAAAATTTAGAAAACAAGTAGCAGAAAAGTTAATACTGACTTCAACAGATATGAGTAAAACTTGCTTGCACTGCTTTGTGACAAAAACTTCTGATGATTTAATTATGTGTGCAACATGCAGACGTTGGGCGCATCGACACTGCTTATTAAAATTACGAACTGTAGAGGATTGGAGACATTTACCATTTATATGCGTTTTGTGTTCCGTCAAACTTTGCGACTGAATGACAAAAACTACTGCAGTAGTGCAATAATGCCTTATAAAACATATATGTACATATAGACATTTAGATTTTTTGTCGTTATAATAAATAATATTTTTACAATTTGAATATAAAGTGCTTTATTTTACAACAGATACTTTGCCTAATCAATTCCAGAAAAAACGTATTTGTAAATCTATTCTTTGCACGTTTTACATTTTTCCGGGTCCTTTCAACTAAAATTAAAAAATGAGCTTTCCATTACAGTTCTTTTATTAAACTGGACTAAAAATATTATTGTGAGAATGTGGTCTATGATTTTAAATGCAAAGCAAGAGTTTTCCTACGCTGCTTCGTTACCTCTCAATAGTAATTAATATTTTTCAGGTATTTTCGCTAAAAATTTATAAGTGAGCTTTCAAGTAAAGCTTTAAAAGTAATTTTGAGCTAGAAAGGTTCATGTGGGAATGTGGTCTATGTTTTCAAATGCGGAGCAAAAGAGTTTTTCTACGCTGCTTTGTAACTTCTTAGTAGCAATTAATTTTTTTCATGTCTTTTCGCTAAAAATTTGTGAGCGAGCTTTTTAGTGAAGCTTCAAGAGTGATCCTTAGCTTAAATATTTATGTAGGAATGTCGTTTATGTTTCTCAATGCGAAACAAAAGAGTTTTTTTACGCTGCTTTGTAACCTCTTAGTAGTAATTAATTTTTTTCATGTCTTTCGGCTCAAAATTTATGAATAAGCTTTTTAGTTAAGCTTAAGCAGTAATCCTGTTCTATCAATATTTATGTGAAAATGTGGTCCATGTTTTTATGTTTCAAAAGTTCTAAGTATTTTTGTAATGATTCCAATTTTTCCTAAAACTTTCAATACATCCTGGTAAAATAAAAAATGACATTAAAATGTTCCACATTATTTATGATAATTTTAAATGTCTTTTAAAAATTTTATTTAATAATCTGTTAAAATTTATTTTTTTAAATAAAAAGTAATTAAAAATTTTCCCAGGAGTTTTAAGAAAAACGTTGTATCATCTTGAATCCTCTCAAAATTCTGAAACAGATTCAAAATTTTATTTCAAAATATTAAAAAGTCTACATTTTGTTTTAAATTATTTGGAATGTTTTCAAATTCTTAATTATTTTTGAAATTCGTTTAAAAATTCTAAGTACTTTTCTACATGATTCTCATTTTTTCTAAAACTTTTATTAAATCCTGGAAAACTAAAAAAAAATCACTTGAAATATTCTAAATTATTTTTTGACAATGTTGGATATCTTTCAAAACTTATTTAATAATCTGCTAAAATTAATTTAAAAAAATAAAAAGTCATTTTGAATTTTTTCAGGAATCTTAAGAAAAAGTTTGTATTATCTTAAAACCTCTATATCCTGAAACAGGTTCAAAATTTCATTTCAAAATGTTGAAAAACCTACATTTTTTTTCTCAATCATTTGGAATGTTTTCAAATTTTTAATTATTTTAGAAATTCTTTTAAAAGTTCTAAATATTTTTTTCATGATTTTAATTTTTTCTAGACCTTTTATTAAATTCTGGAAAACTACAAAAAACATTTAAAATGTTCTAAATGATTTTTTCTTACAATTGCGAATATCTTTTGAAATATTTTTTAAAAACCTGTTAAGAGAAATTTTCCAAAATAAAAGTCATTTCGAATTTTCCCAGGAATTTAAAAAAAAACTTGGTGCTATCTTAAAAACTCGCAATAGTCTGAAATAGATTTAAAATTTTATTTTAAAATGTTAAAAAATGTACATTTTGTTTTAAATTATTTGGAATCTTTTTAAATTTTGAATTATTTTAGATATTCTTTCAAAAGTTTCAAGTATTTTATTGAATGATTCTATTTTTTTTTCAAAATTTTATTGAATCCTGAAAAATTAAAAAAGAATCACTAAAAAAATTCAAAATTAATTTCTGACAATATTGGGTGCCTTGTGAAATCTTTTTTTCAAATTTAAAATTATGTTTAAATCTTTTCAAAACTTCGAAATATCTCTTAAACTTACTCGACTTTTTCGTAAATGAGTTATTTACAAAAAAATGCAAAAATTTTACTCAAAAATAAAAAAATGTTTAAAAAGAAGAATTAAAATTGTAACGTTTAAAGTTTAAATTTAGCTCACTGTTGTAGCCTGCGTTATAACCAGGAGCTTATACACTTATATCCCACAATTTTTACACTCACTATTTTGTACATAATTATAATCAAATATAGAATCTTTACTGTACGACACATTTTTTGACTTCTTTTTATAAATTTCTTTGATGAAATTAATTAATTAAATTATTTATAATCTTCGGGTATGCATCACAATACAAATGTCATCCGGCCTGATCGGAGCGCCAGCTGTCGGATTAGTTCACCGACCGGACGCTAAGAATTATCAGAAAAGTGGGGGCGATGCATAGGGCTGCTCTCTTCTTTCTGTCAGGGAGTATGAAAGAGAGTGGAAGCTGATCGCACACTGGACACTAGCGCATTCTGATGTTTCGGGGGAGAAGCACGGGCATTTCAACGAGAAGTTTACTTTCTACAATGCGTCTTCTCTGACAGTTAAAAGTGTTTAGTATACAAACAGATGCTTCTCTGCAAGAGTTTCTAGTAAAAATGCCAAATCACTGTAATTTTAGTGGTTGCAACCACAATATGGTAAAAAATAAACGATGTTCGTTTTTTCGTTTTTCAGAGAACCCGATAACGTAAGTACAATAATAGCGAATACAATTGTTCTTGTAGAAACAATATAAAGGGCGTCTATATAACCTCACTATTTTATATGAAAAAAAAAATTTAACAATAAGTTGCAACAATTACAAATAATGTAACTCGTAAAATGTAAGCTGGTGAAAATTTAAATGAAAATTTTTATTACAAATGTTTTTGTTGTATTTTGAAGTCGTCAAGAATGGATACAATGCGCTAAAGTTAAGAAAAACGTTTGTCCCGACTTTTGGATTTGTAAGGACCATTTTGAAGAAAAGTGTTTTAAAACTGTATTTCTAAGAAGCTCACTACATTAAGATGTTATTCCTATTATTAAAGATGCTCGAAATAAGTGTATGAAGGAAATTACTTCTAAAAAAGGTAAATAATTTTGTAGATGTAATTATTATATTTCTTTATAGGTACTTTAAATATTTTTTCATATAGTATCCAAAACACTGTAAATTTTCTTTGACCGTTGTATAAATAACGGTGTTATTCTATACAAATAACTGATTTTGTCGTTCAAAGTAATAAAAATGCAAAAAAATTAAATTCAGTGAATTAAATTTTAATGGTCAATTTTAACAACCAACGTAGGTTTCAAGCATTTATTGCGGGTCTTCTTCAAAAGAGCAAACATAATCTTTAGTATTATTGCAAATGATCAACATTTAAAATCCTAAAAATATTATAAAAATTATAATTTTAGAGCGAATGTTTATAAAGTATGTCTTTGTGCGATGTTTGCGAGATATCTGAATAACCTTTAGTATTATAGCAAATAATGAACATTTTAAATGCTGAAAATTACATAAAAATTATAATTTCGGAGTGAATATTTATAAAGTATGTCCTTGTTCGATGTTTGAGAGATATTTCAATAACCTTTAGTATTATAGCAAATGACGAACATTTAAAATCCTAAAAAAAATTAATGAAAATTATAATTTTGGAGCGAATATTTATAAAGTATGTCTTTGTGCGATGTTTGAGAGATATTTAAATAACCTTTAGTATTACTGCAAATAATGAATGTTTAAAATCCTACAAAATTTGATAAAAATTATAATTTTGGAGTAAATATTTATAAAATATGTCTTTGGGCGATGTTTGAAAAATATTTCAATAACCTTTGGTATTATAGCAAATTATGAACATTTAAGATCCTAGAAAAATAATTAAAAATTATAATTTTGGAGCAAATATTTATAAAGTATATCTTCGTGCAATGTTTGAGAGATATTTCAATAACCTTCAGTATTATAGCAAATAATGAATATTTGAAATCATAGAATTTTAATGAAAATTATGATTTTGGAGCGAATATTTATAAAGTATGTCTTTGTGCAATATTTGAGAGATATTTTAATAACCTTAAGTATTATTGCAAATAATAAATATTTAAAATCCTAGAAATTTAATGAAAATTATAATTTTGGAGCGAATATTTATAAAGTATGTCTTTGTGCGACATTTGAGAGAGATTTGATAGAGAAAAGGTTGAAATTATTCAAATGGAAAAAGCTCGATTTTCAAAAAATAGAAAAAATAATAACTTTTTATAAACTTTTTGCGAACTAAAGTATAGTCATATCGTAAGAGTATTCAAGGAATAATTTTCAACCAATTATTATCTTCCGGAATAAATTATGCACAGTTCATCCATGTTAAGAGTAGTAGTTCTTGTTTAAAATATTTATAAAGAATATTTAAATTTTTTAAACAAATTATTATTATTTAAGCAATATAATATGTACGTTCTGAGATAAGGATATATAAAATTATTTTTCTGAACATTCGTTGTTTAAACAAAGTTGTTTAAACAAATTAAACCTGTTCAAAAAAGTGCCAAATATCCTTCAGGAAAAAATATTAGTCTCAAAATCCGTTAATTGTTTTATTAATTCCAGATAATGATAACTTTGTTTAGATCTATAGGGGTAAAATATTTTAAACAAATATAAATTGTTTAAATAATTACCAAACATCTGTTAAGCATATATTGCGTTTAACATTCTTGAATTGTGTCATTATTTCAAGAAAGTAATACCTTTGTACGATTTTGGGAAAAACAATTTCTTCAAACAAATTAAAATTGGTTAAATAACTACAAAATATGTTAAAAAATGACTACTACTTTTGACATTAATCAACTTTGTATAATTTATTCCAAAAAATATTAATTTTTCACGAATTATGAGGGGGAAGAGAGATTGCTTAAACAAACAACATTCAACAAGAAAACAATTATCCAACAAAATAACTGAATTTTCAGTAAAGACAGAAAAAAGTGAACAAGACTGTTGAAGTCTCAAGTATTCTTGACAATAAAAAACATCTCCTAAATTTTTTTCTTCTATAGTTGCTTTCGTGATTTAAATTTTGAGTTTTTATAAATAACAACTTATGATCATTAGCATTAGACTGCATAACCAATGCAGTGCCTCTCAAGTCTTTTATTGACTATATGCAGGTGTACGGGTGGCGCCAAGGTGGAGCATAACGAAAATACTCCGGTGCATTTCATTAATTTTACGCCGACGATTATCGAAAAAGGAAAACAATTGTCTGAAACAATCGTGATTAAAGTTAATGTATGAAATTTTTTATTTTAATTGATTCAATTTATCTATTTACGCAACATTTGTTAGACTGTTTATTTCATTATTCATTTTATTTCTCATTCATTTTATTATGTATTATACATTTCTTTATGATACTATATTTATAATTGTACTATATTCCTTAATTCATTTAATTTACTTTATTTTTTCTTATTTTTCCTTATTCAATTATTTAATTACAATACAATTTATTTACAATTAACAATTAAAATTAATTTTCATATACAAAATTATCAATTTCTATCAGAGCAGCTAAAAGTTGCAAGCACATCGCAGCTACAATTCACTACATTAACACCAATCAAAGTGCGACAAAGACGAGTTTAGAGCAGGAATGGGGTACACCTTCAACTTCCCATTTCGCGAAGGAAATATTTTCTAGGTGTTCGGAAATATGTCAATTATTTCCCAAAAAACGAGCACCTGCAGTTGTTTCTCCTGCAGTTTTAGAGATCGACGATTTTTCTGGTATTATGTGCCTTTTGCGCGACATTTTAATTGGTCAAAATCGCACTGCTGACAAGCGAGATTATCGACTGGCATTGGAGAATGTAATTGACATGTGTGTGCAATTGATCAAAACAGAAAACTCTGAAGCTTGTGTGCTGCACTTGATTAATATGCCAAGCTTCGAAACTATTTATTGTAAAAATCTAGACTTTATTAATGTGAAATGCAAAGAGTTTAACAATAAATTTGTCGAAATGACCGTAGATCAGGTGATTGCCCTTTGTTTGAGGACGACGATGCAAAGTAAGTGTGACGAATAGTTTGACGTTCTAAAATATAGAATAAGTGCAAGCTTTAAAGCGCATAGAATCAAAACTATGCTACGGAAAAAGCGAAAATCTCAGCTAACGATTTTTTGAATGGGAAAAATGGTTCATACTGCAAATTTTTATTTTGGTATAAAAAATGAAAAAAATGCAATCGAAGAGTACAAACAAATTCACGAATTTCACGTTTTTTCTCTAGACGTCTTGGTTAGTCAATCGGAGCCTTAGCTTTCATCAGTTGATGGAATTGTTGTTCGCCATAATTGCGTTGAAAAGAATCTTGAAATAAAGTTTAAAAATAGTCCTCTATTCAACCGTATGAAAAACAAATCTTAAAGTGTCTTATTCACAAAAAGTAGATGGAAATGTGGAATTGAAGAAAAACCATTAGTATTATACTCAAGTGTCAAATACAAATGTACGTTTGTGGCATGACTGAACGCGATTTGTTTGTATGGACACCAGCCGACAATATTACTGTTTAAGTCCACCGTGACGAAGAATTTTTGTGAAATTGCATACCAAAATTGGGAGAATTTTACTTTAAAAACTTTTTACTAGGTGTGATTCAACACGCCTCGAAGAAATCGAGCGCGTAAATGATTGAAAATGAATGTTTTTGTGGTAGATATGATTTATTAGGGAATGATTAATTATGGTTTTATAGTCTAATATTTGTTTTTATAATCACTACTCAAATGAATACCTGCATGACAACAATGAAGATTGAATTGCAAAGGCTGCGGAAAATTTAACTAATAAATATAAAACATAATTGCAACTGCATTCATTTATTTTAATTTATTTCAATTCAAATGACATCAAAGAAAATTTTCTACATGAAAATTTGTTCACATCACAATTAGCATAGCAAATTAGTACACATTTTCTTCATCGGGATCGAAAACATTCAAAATATAAGGCTGAAAATTAACCAAAACTGCACACATGAATGTAATATCATTTGCGTAAGGCAGCAGGGAAATAGGAAGTCTAGATACAATTCGATAAATTCCTAATCTATGCATTATTCTCTCAATGTGAATTCTTACATGTGCGATTTTTTGAGTTTCGCTAACTTTCTCTGCAGTGAAATAACCATCGTGCAAAAATGGGGGCATGACAAGTAAAACATCTTTTCCTGATTCATTGATGGCTACTGTAATTCCTGGAAAACCTTTATCAGCGAAAACCAAGTCTTGTGGTACCAGTAAATCTAATAGTCCGCTTTCAACAGTAATTTGAGAATCTGAGATAAAAAATTAATAAATCCCGACGGGGTACAACCGACGAGAATTTTGACTCTAAAACCCTTTTTTACAGTGTGAATATAAATGGAGGCGGTCTGAAATGTTATGTGGTTGATCAACTTGAATTTCCGTACAATCAATTATAACACGAAAATTTTCGTAACTTTCCTTAAGAGACGAAATTCTTGCCTTTTTGTGATAATTGCTCTATAGTCGCGTAAAACATTCTCAAGATAGTTCTCCTATAGACGCCGAATAAGACACCTATTGCCGAAAATGTCAAACCCTTTTTCATTTAAAATAGAAAAGCAAGCAAGCGATTTTCTCGCGACATTTTAAACTTATTAGAACCTTGCACAAACTTCAAAAGCAAAATAAATGTTGTTATGTTAAAGCTTGCCAAGTCCAGAATATCTTGATTTTTTTTGATAGAAGTAAATTAATGAAATCCTTCGTTACAGTGAATTGAAAAATCTTGGTTCAATTCATCTGTTTCTGGTCCAACTTTTGCATCACAAAATTCCTGCGTTTCTCCACAGCATTTCTCCGATGTTTTGGTATTTACTGGCGTCAGCTTCTGAGGCCCAGCATAAATGTTGGTTTGCACTTTGGCCATCGAAAACGTTTCGTTTTGATAACGAGTGCATATGAAAATTGTAATATTTTGTTCACCGGCTTCTTCCATTAACCAACACTGAGTCCCTTGTTCCGTTGTTTGTTTTGCTGGAGACTCACTGCCGCATCCACTGTCTTCTAGTTCTTTGACAACTTCACAAAGTTGGAGGCATTCGGTTTTCGTACTCTCCTTAGTTTTTGTACTTTCCTTTTGTAAGCTTTTTTTTAATCTGAAAAAATATTATTAATTTAATGGTGGTAATTTAATGGTGGGGCACTGCCTGTCCTCACCACGAGGAATCCACAAGGGTCCACAACGATTTGATTTCATGATCTTGAATCATGATCTCATACTTAAAAAGTTGTGAGGATCAAAATGCCTGCATTTAGACAAGAAATACAACTTTTCTTTAAATCTATTCTTTTTTGGCAATTTTAAGATTAATTTTGATAGCTCGTAAAGCTTATGAAAAAATTGTTTTTAGATAAACGCTAAAATATGTTTCGCTATATTTGCATTTTAAACTTTAGAATTAGTATGTTGAAACTTCATCTTTCCAAAATTAAAGGGTTCAAAATTTTACAATAATTTTAGTCCAGCTGTAAGACCTAAACCATATAAGTGATTGCTTCAGTTTTATCAAAGGACAATTTGAGAATCTTTCAAAATTTTAGGAACTATAAGTAAAATAGTACGCTAAATGTCCTGTCGCCATGAGACAGAAACGTAAAAGATGAAAAAATACTTTTCTTTGCACTCTTACCGCCTTTACCAGTCAATCCATAATTCATCTTGTAATTCTCATTAGATCTCAAGGTTTCATGGATAATAAATCTACCAAATATAAAAAACTTTTAGACCTGCTATTAAAAAATATTCCTCCATTTACTCTGTTTATTTTAAAGAAATAACGAAGCATTCTTATCGAATAGAAGTCATATAAGTTTGTATATATATATATATAAATAATTTAGCGAGCCTCTCTTCACACAAAATCCTTTCAAAATTAAAGAGCAGTTCTTTGTTATTGTGTTTAATTTAAAAAATGAAGATCATTACTAGAATCCTACTTCTAACGCTTATGAGTTTCCTTTATTTTAAAGGTATGTATAATATATATGTATACATACTTTTCGAACTAGATGCTTTTGAAAAATTTAACTATTGTGGATACATGCAATATTTGTTATTTATATTAATTATATTCATTATAAATAACAAATATTACATACATGTCTACAAAAATGCTAACTTTTTTAAAAGCATCCAGTTTGAATTGTTCATCCCTGCAACAAAAATTTGTCTTAGTAGTGTGAATGGTACCACTACACAAGGTATCGTTCCCTTGTGTAGTGGTGAGTGAGGGAGGGAGTAAGTGGGTGAGTGAGTGAGAGAGTATGTGAGTGAGTGAGTGAGTGCACGGAGAGATTTTTGGTATTAATATTTCTTTTATCGCTTTTCTTTAATCGATTGCTTTGCAATCTTTCTAAACCACTATACGAAAAATAGAGGTCACGTGATCTTGTGTTCCACGCTGACGCAT
>JAUELO010042978.1:0-10307 GCA_032357855.1 Amphibolips quercusostensackenii | reverse complement strand
AGGCCATCGATAGGAAGTGCTGGTAAAATGCAGCGTCTTGGCAGACACATCCATCGATAAGCAGGTTCTCCCGACATCCTGTTACGCCTTTCTTTGGGTCAGCTAGCTTGTCCATCATTGGCAGGAGTACTGTGCGTTCTTCCATCAACCTCTTTGAAATAGGCTCCTTCGAATTTAGATATGCGGCGAAAATGCGGGCCGGATGCTAGTATGTTGAAGGATACTTCTTCCACCACAAGGTCTTGATACCATCTGGTCCCGAAGCGGAATAGTTATCTATGACTATTAATACGCTGTGGTAGAAACTTAGTTGGTTTCTTTGTTTAAGAATAAGGTTTTTTTTTATTTGCTTGAGACGGAGAAGTAAGCATTTTCATGAATTCTTATAGTATAAGAGAGATATATGCTATTGAGTGTTACTAGGGTATGTGTAATGGCGTACTATTATAAATGTACTTATTAACTACAATAATGGAGTTTGAAAAATATTGCTATTTGCAACTTTAATACTGAATCTGTAAGTTTTGTACAATAACGTATACAGTATGTGTCCTTATGGGAATCCTTAGGACAAAATAAACCAATCAATCTTTTTTTTTATACCTGATCGTTTTAAAGAAGAATAAAGAAATCTAAAATAATTAATTGGAAAAATAATTCTGTTTGCAATTTCTTAATTCAATAATAATGTTTCTTATTTATTTTCTACGTAAATAATATTAAAGAAACACGTGAGTATTAAAGATACTACTCTGGCCAGACACCCTCACTTCTCCTACTTTCCGCTTTATCTCCCCACCTAACCTCAACAACATAGTTGAGGAGTTCTGTTTATAGAGGGTCAATTTCAGGAATTTTCATCAAAATTGTTTAAACTGCAAATGTGAGTTTGCCACCTCCACTGCCCACTACTCAATACGTAGAGAGTCTTGGCGGTGGTTCGCGGCGCGTGTTCTCGTGAGGTAGATTCAAGTGTCTCAGTACTGCAGAGCCGTTTTGAGATCGGTGATTTTGGGTGCCTATCCATGACAAATTAAAAAATTTTGAGAAAAAAACTTCAAATAAGCATAAGCAGTCTTATTTTATGAAAAAATAAACTAACTAAAATATCATGTAACAATGTTGCGTAATAGTTTCTAAAACCTTTTGTGGTGTGTTGCGTAACTTATATTTAATGCGTATCCACATGAATAAAATATCTAACCATGTCAGGTGTGAAACTTTCCTTGGTGATGACTTCATCCTAATTTTAAAAACCATTATAGTATTCCTTTTAATGAGTGTTTGAATCAAAATATTTTTAATTATAATTTATCTTACCGCCAGCGACATCAAGACATCAAGAGAAAATAAAACCGAACTCAAATAAACCTTTATTTAAAATAAACATTGGTAGCAGAGCGTGGTCAGTGTGTGAAATTTCAATTTTGTGATCGTGAACAACCCGACGCTTGGAACCACGCCATACCGTTTGGGCGTGCTTTCGTCGCAAGATTTCAGTACGAACAGTGTTCAATTTCGTCATACAAAGCTTAGTACGCACAGTGTTCAATTTAGCGATGCAAACATTATGCTTTACAAAAACTATTAACTTTCCGCTCCGCATATTTAATCGTGTCGAGTTTCACATAATCATCATAATTGAAAATTCTTGCAAGTCTTTTGTTTGACCTTCGCAGTGCGTGAAACTGTCGTACTTGCATTGTTTTAAACAGAACGTCACACTACCCGGCAGCAAATAGATAACACTAAAGTGATCTATTTGCAATCTATAACTTGTCAAGGTTGCCCTATTAGCAACGCTTAGCGACAATCGCTACGTTTTTGCTAATCGTCATATACTGCTGCTCGAATTGGTCGAGTCAAAAGCACCGTGTCGACAATAGCCGCCATAATTCCCGATTTCCAGATTCTAAAAAGACGTTTTTCTTCAAATAAATTAAAGCGCGTGGTAGCCTATATTATGCGCTTCAAACACAATATTCAAAATCCTCTTGCCAGACGTGCTGACTTTATAATAGTCTCTGAACTCGATGAATCCATGCAAGTATTGATCAAATTGTGCAAGGTGCAGGAATTTCTTCAACACTTGAAGTGTCTACAACGAAAAAAGGCACTCGACTCACCTAGTAAACTATTGGCATTAAATCCTCATCTAGACAAAGGAATAATTGAAGTAGGCAGTCGACTATCTCTTGTTGATCTTCCAGAGTCGCAGAATCATCCAGTCATTCTTCTAAGCACGCATTATTTCGTTGAATTATTGATTAAGGATGAACATTACAAGAATCTTTATGTAGGGCCTCGAAAACTTTTGGCCTTATTAAGACTTTAATGTTGGATTCTTAAGCGTCAGAGGACAGCCAACAACATTCTTTGAAAATGTATTGTTTTGAATATGGCATTATTGTTTGCTTCGCTCCAAAGGCAGATCTTCTTGAAGTGGTATCTGATGCTAGCAAAACCGCTTTTCTTAACGCACCAAAGAGATTTATAGCACGTAAAAGAAAAAGCGCTGAAATCTTTTTAGAAAATGGAAAAAAGTTTGTAGGGTCCAACAATCAGTTCAAGGCTCTTTTAAATCTTCTGAGTAGTGACGAATTTCAAAATGGCGTTGGAAATTTTCTCGCTAGTCGTTCTATAGATTTGAGTTTCATTTTACGCAAGTCGCCTCATTCCGGGGGGCTGTGGGTATCAGCCGTCAAGCAGCCAAGACACACATAAAAAAGGTAATTGGCCTGATTTTATGAACCTTTAAAGAATTGTCAACGTCGGCTGCCGAAACGGAGGCCACTTTAAACTCTCGGCCTTTATGTGCATTAGCTAACGACCCGAACGATTTGAACCCGCTGACTCCTGGACGCTTTTTAATCGGAGAGCCAATGACAGCTATTTCTCCCGAAGACATATAAGACGTTTCTCAAGGAAGACTTAACAGATATGAACTCTTGACTCAAATCAAGCAACACTTTTGGGCAAGATGTTCTAAGGAATATCTTTCGCAACTACAAACTCTACCGAAATGTAAACAATAAGTACGGGATTTGATAAAACCAAGAACGTTGATTCTGCTCAGGCAAGATGATACGCCACCGCCGCTTATGTGGCATATGAGTAGAATCGTCGAAGTGCATTCGGGTAAGGACAGAATAATTAGAGTAGCACGCATTAGGACTGCAAGCAATGTCTAAAAGCGTTCCTTCAAAGGCATTTCCATTTTACCTTACAACGTCGATTAAAGATAAGTAGTTATATAAGTTTGTAATCATTTGATTAAAAATTTTTTTTTAAAAGATGTTACTTTCAATGTGGGCAGCTAGGTTCGAATTCAAATATTTCATATTATGATTTATCTTACCGCCAGCGACATCAGCGCCTGTTCATAAGAATGAAGTTCCTAAACTGTACCTAAAAGACTAATTCCTTTGTTTAGCGCCACGGAGCGGAGGCTTAAGGTTCATATTTAATAAAAGTACTTGGTTCTATACACTGTGCCTTTTATAAAACAAAAGAAAATTAACCCGAATTCGAATAAACCTTTATTTAGAATGAACGATCAGTATGAAAACACTAATAAAGTAGAAGCAGCACCATACTAAGGAAGCAATAAGTTTATCTCGAATTAAATTTTTACTAATTCTAACTGATAGTGTAAACTTTGAATCATTGCATCCAACACGTCGAGTATTTGATTAAACTACATTTTCGTTGCCCTCCTCCTTAGCCTCATCCTTATATTCCCATATGTAATCCCATATCAGTAAGTGACTTAAATAAACCTGTTACTGAGGTCAAGTGAAAGAAACCAGTGACACCAATATAATAGATTCTACTATAATAGATCCTATAATATATTATATTTTCTTACTGTCGAGAAAATAAATACCTACTTGAGACTACAGTATAGGCAGATATACGTCTGTCATAAACCTGTCTTAAACCTATCTTTTCTGGTCCTTTTGTCCCCACCGCATAGCCTGTTGATACAGACAGCTGTCCCTATATTAGAGAGAGAAAGAAAGAGAGAGGGTGGGGAGAGGGAGAGAGAGGTTGCTTTATTTTGTCCTGGGGATTTCTATAAGGACACATTTTGTATACATTATTGCGAAAAAGTTACATATATTCTATATTATTTCACACTTACAGACTACGTATTAAACTTAAAAACAACCATATTTATCAAAATTCATTATGGCAGGTAATAAGTCTATTCATAAAAGTATGCGATTTCTCATATCCCAGTAACACTCAATACCATTGATCTCACTTATATTCTACAAATTCATAAAAATGCTTAGTTTTGCATCTCCAGCAGATATGAAAAAACATTATTTTTAAACAAAAAAAAAAACGACTCAGTTTCCACCACAGTGTCTGGCATACTATTTCAGAAAAAGAGGGAGAAAAGGAGGGTAGGTATCTATTTCAATGTTCTTAAAGTAAAATAGGTACAGGCTTAAGGGTACGTACTATAAAAAGACTAAACCTTCTTTAAAGCTAGTCTTGAAACGGTATTGAATCAGTATTTCTTTTAACAAGGGTAACTGGTCGCATCAATTCGTATATAAGGTTATACCTGTTTTTAATGGAAGTTGCTACTTGAATTCTTTCGCAAAAATTGAGCAATTTTGAAAAATTTTTATTCATTACTGTCAAGTTTGCAAATATACAATTACTTTCAAAAAAAACTGTGCGAACCATTCTAGTATCATATACCGAAAAATGAGCGCCTATTTAAAGTATTAAATAAATGTGTGTGCATTGTGATTTCGAAAGTATTCTGTTTATTTCTATTCAATTTATTCAAATTTAAAAAGGTAACTTGTGTATAATTATTGATATCATGCACTGTCAAGTATTGTTAAATCGTAGAGATCTACGGTTAAATAAACATGCTTTCCTTGGTACATGCGCAGTAAGTAAAATCTGTTTTTTCTCCACTCCCACCTCACCGTTTATAGCATAATTGTTGTTCATGCTGGCGTTGGCGTTTTTTTTTATATCTCGCGAGTTTACAGAATTATGCTTTTCGTGTTTCTGGACTGATTTCAAAATTTAAAGTTCTAATTGAAATTAAAGTGCCTCTTGAAAAATTTCAGACATGTTAGTAATGAGAAGGTGAGTACAATAGAATCTATTAATGATGAGCATACCTCCAAGCCAGCATGTTCTGTAACTGCACCATAACAAAGGAGTAACATTGTTATATCTCGTTATATAACGCATGTTACTGTTAAGTGACGACATTGTTCTATAACTGGAAGGTAACAATGTTGAGTAACTTTTTGACCGAATGAAGATGTAACAGTTCCATAAACAAAAGTTGTAACAATTCTGAAGCAATGAGATGCAATTGTTATAAAAGAAGAATATAACAGTTTTTATGTAACTTGGTTACACACATGAACTTTAACCATTTTTTCACTGTATGACGTAAGTGAACTGCAACGGCGTTACGATGTAGTTCTGTAAATTGTGTATAATGTACATTAGTAACGGAGATGTAACAAAGTGACATACCTATTATGTAAAAATCGTGTAACATTTTTTCCGCAACTTAGATACATCCATGGACTATAACAATTTTGTTACTAAATTAAGTTAGTGAAATTTAACGTCGTTACTGTGTGGTTTTGTAAACTGTGCATAATGCAGATTAGTAGCAACTTTGTAACAATGTGACGTGACCGTTATGTGAAAGACGTGTATCCTTTGTACTTAATGGTGGTTACATGCATGATTTGTATAAATTCTGCTATCTTTTTAGGCAACAGTTTTTAAAAGGTATGAAAATTTTTTCTCAGAAATGAATGATATATTATAGGCATTACTGATACAATTATTATTGAATATAAGTATATCTTCTTGAAATATTTTTAAAATTATTAATAATATTCTTCAAATTCATATAATTTATTCAACAGGCTAACTTCTTTTACAGGTATTAAAACTTTTAAGTTCATAAAATTATATAGGTGTTAGATGCAAGTTCTAACATATGATTTAGTATTTTTACATTACACATACGACATGCTTTCAAATTTACAACCCAATATTATGATAATTTTGAGAATACAGCTTCAGTACAGCACTCTTGAAGCGGTAAGTATCATATATAAAGCTATTGTAGGTAAAAAATATTGTTGATATTGTAGATTTAGAAATAACAGAAAATATTTAAATCAAAAGTTTTCAAAACCCACTTATTCATAAATGTAGATAACCCAAGATATATGGCGGTCTCTGATTGATCAAGGGGCGTGTCCTAAAAGTAAAAGTGGGATATGAGAGGGCGTGGCCTTCCCTGATTATCCAAGGAGCGTGGCCTGATGACAAAATGACGGTAATTATGGGGGGTGTCGCCTACCCTAATTGATCGTATGGATGATTCTTAGTTGGAAAAGGGAAGGGACCCGACCCCCTTCCATAGAATAAATGTATCGAAGTTGGAAAAAGGAAAGGGTCGTACCCCCTGCCTGTGCAAACATGCGAAGTTTCATGAATGGACATGTTCCGCCTTGAAAAGGGAAGAGGGCCCCACCCCCTCCCTGTTAGTCTAAGAGTAGAGGACGAGTTGGAGAAGGAAAGAACTAATTACAACTTAAATTATTATCCTAATATTATTTTCTATTAAGGTAAAACACATTTCTTCAGTTACGTGTAGAAAAAATAAGTTTAACCTCGCCAACAATGCATAAAATTGAGACGGTTGCTAGTTTTAAGAAACATGATTTCAAAATATAATTCGGCGAATTGTTTCTGGAGTTTTGTTTGCACCTGATTTTTAAAGCATGCAGATTTAAACTTAATTATTTGGCGGAATAATTACTTATATCGTGAGTTTACATTTTCCGAGACTAAATAATTCACAATCGTTACAATTAAAAAATCTCCGCATGCTTCTACGTTCTTCAATAATCATTCATTTCTTTTAAACGAATGAACGTTAGTTAATACGTGTAAAGAAAGAATATAATGCGGTATTTCATAAAAATTACACAATAGATCAGGTGTTTTATAGTACTCATACAAAAGAATCAACATATGATGGAAATTGGATAAAAGAACACATGCCTATAATTAATCATAAAAAAGATTTATAAACATCATTTCTGTTTCTTGTAACACTTACAAAAAAATTGATATTTATCAAAAAATTACACAAAAGTTTGTGTGTTTTCAAACCACATATGAGGTATGTGCCATACCATGTGCGAAGAAGTTAAATAACAAAAGCAAATGCTTTTATAAACTACCTAATTGTGATAAAAAGTAATAAATTATCTAGATAGTTATCGAAAAGATCACTGAGCAATTGTGAAAAAGATTTCCAAAATGTACAATGATAAGATATAGTTTTTACTACCCTGCGGCTATTGAAATAAAAACAAGCATTCTGGTAAATTTTCGGAAATTTAAATAATACAATGTCACCATGAAAAGGTTTTCACAAACTTTTCGCCTGAAGATAAAATAACAGGATACGAAATTTTTTCGTTGGAAATAGAAAGCTATCACTGAAAACTAGTGTATGATCTTTTGTAAGACAAGTGACAATAAATCGATTTCAAAATCTTGGTAGAGTCACTCATGAAAATCAAGCAGAAAAAACGGATGTTGAACCAAATTTTATTCTGTTTTCTTTTGTGGAAAGTAGAAGCACTTGCAGTTAACATTCAGGGGTGGAGGAGAATGAGCATGAAGTGGAAGAAATAAGCTACGAGGAGGAGGAGGAAGATTATGAGTACGATGAGGAGGATGAGAATGAGGACGAAATTGATGAAGGTAGAAGAACAGTTTACGGACGTCAGGTTCATGTAAGCATGTGGGATGACGTTCCATCAATATATAGTCAAGGCTACTACAACTTTACATACAAAAGTTCTAGTAAGCTTTGTTCCACACAATTTTTAATTTATTGTGAATTGAAAATATTTATTTTCTGTCGAAGTATAAATTTATTTGGTTACATGAAGTCTTAATGAAATCATTCAAAAAATTTAAAATCTTTGATAATTTTTTCGGAATCTTTGGGAAATTTTTTGAAAGATTTGAACATTTTTTGAAATAATAAAAATATTTGTGAAATCACTGAAATATATGGAAACCTTTTTGATTTTTTTTGGCTTAAAAAATCTTTGTAAAATCTTTCAAATATTTTTAAAAATCAATATTGAAATCTTGAAATATTTTTTAATCTTTATAAAATTATTGAAATATTTTCAAATCTTTCTGATTTTTTCATCTGAAAAAATCTTTGCGAAATCTTGGAAACATTTAAAAAAATTATTAAAATCTTCGAAATGTTTTAAAACCTTTGAAACCTATGCAAAACCTTTGAAACCTTTCAAATATCTGAAAATCATTCAAATCTTTCAAACCATTGAAATCTTTTAAAATGTTGAAAACATTTGTGAAATCTTTCAAATCTTAAAAAAAAGCATTAAAATATTTTCAACGAAAATTTCGAAATATTTTTTTCAACACATTTTTTATTTAATTTAAGTTGAAAAATTTGATTTACTAAATAATATTTATATTTTATAGGAAACGAAAACCTAGTGGTTCTAGCTGATGTAGCTGCAACCGAAAGGTTACGTCCTCCCGACACAGAATAAGAGGAGTGAAGAAGAAGAAGTAATTATATAGCAAGTTGGAAGTAGGACTGCAGCTAGTGAGCAGTGTCAGCAGCAGCAGCAACAAAAACAACAGACCCAGCAAGATAAAGAGCAACAGCAATAACAACAACAACAAGAGCAGCAGGAAATAGCAGGTGAGGGGGAGAATTTTCCCGAATAGAGTATGAGCGATCTAGGTTTTACCCAAAATTTAACTTGAATGGGATCAAGATCAAAGTCAATTTTAGCGAACCAAAAAATAATTCAGCTGCTGATGTCGCCGGGTATTGCAAAGAAGCTGTTGAAGCGTTATACAGTTATTTAATGGGTACAGTCGGAAATAGTGAAAGGGTTGGCATGCATTCAATTCTGATTGTTTTTGAAAAGCGGGTAAGGGTCTATTGTTTAGACCCGCGCATGGACATAAATTTGATGAATTTTGAAGTGTTTTATTCAGTGCCATTCAAATAACTAAAGACTTCATAATAGACCAATCACTTATCATGAATTTCGATTGGGTTAGGGATAAGAGGGGTGCCGGTTGGAAAAACGTTCCTCTATCACATGGTGATATTAGGAAGCATTCGCTCTTAACAAGTGTCAAGAAGGACAATCTGTGTCTACCTCGCTTTACTGTAGTAGCACATATCCATGCCGAACGTGGGACAGTTCATTCCGGTGCGCTAGCCCGTCGATATGAGCATGTTTGAAAAGGCAACAGTAGTCTACAGACAACGCCAGCTAATGAACTCGTGCGCGATGTAGGAATAACAATCCCTGAAAACGGTCGCGAGATCGACGAATTCCATAAATTTTAATTGCATCGTATCCCTGACAGGATTGCAATTATTATTTATAAATATAATAGGTCTTTTCACGGGCAGACATGCTTTACTAATCATATTAAAGCAAAATCTCTTTCTGCAAAAGCGTCCGTTTGCAATGCTTTACGCATTTGCACGGGTTGCACACGTTTTATTAATTCATGGGTGGAAAGAAACCATGAATGTGGAAAAACATATTGTTTTATCTGTAAGTGTCGTCGCGATACTGATTATTAATATTTTATTTACCCTGTTTTGAACAAACCCGTAAAAAAAATCAACTAATAAGTTTTCTTTTTTATGACTTGGAAACACAACAATGTATAAATTGCCTGGTGACCCCGATAAAAATGTGCATTAGCCAAACCTCTGCGTGACACAGAGAGTTTGCATTAGCTGTATAGGCCTTAAAAATATGAAAAGAATTTGCCAGCATTGTGGCTTTCGAGAACATATTCTTAAAGGCAAAAATGCAGTTGACCAGTTTGTCGAACTAGTCACCAGGCAGCGAAATAAATTTAGCCAAATCATTTGCGTTACGCATAATGCAAAAGCATTTGATTCACAACTTATTTTAAAATATTTGGTTGAAAGAAAAGGTAGCCGAATCAAGCCTGATATTATAACAAACGGGACAAGTGTTGTATCAATAAAGCTAGGTTGGGTAAAATTTATACATAGTTTAAACTATATACCTATGTCCTTGAGCAAACTCGCAAAAGCGTTCGGGTTTGACGGAGTTAAAAAGGTCACTTTTCCTCACCTGTTGAATACGCCTGACCACATCGAATACAATAGTCCTCTACTGCCTTTAGAATTTTACTCTCCAGAGACTATGTCTGTGAAGGCGAGAAAAGAGTTTTTT
>JAUELO010042970.1:0-10307 GCA_032357855.1 Amphibolips quercusostensackenii | reverse complement strand
TGTATTTCAAGGGTTAAATGAACGCAGGTGCATCTTTTTATCGCCAATACAGTTTAAGATAATCTTAATTTATTTAACGATTACGAATTAATAACAATGTTCACGCTCATGGTGCCTTGCTTGACTTAACACTAATAAACTTTAGCTTAGTTTCAGTCGGGGTGGCTGCTGAATTCCTTTACCCGTAGATAACTATCATCCTCCCTTAATTATTAAACTTGCACTGAACTTGATACTTATTTACCTTGTGCTTAATTGAAAAAAAATATTTTTTTAATCTTTTTGACAATTTATGGTATAAAATAACATTTTTACTCTCGTAACGCTGAATAGCAGGTACCTAAAAACAAAGTTTTTGATTGCTTGCATCAGAACTTTACGCAATTGTTTTTCGAATTTGATTTTTTTGTCAATTTGACTTTTCCTTTCAAACCTACATAAGAAGGCAATTTATAACTGATTGGCTGACCTGGAGGATTTCGATTACCGAATGAAAAGTCTAGACGACATCCTCCCCGAAATCGGAATTTCAAATAACAATTTACGCAGAGAAGAGAAGAAATATTTTTTTTTGTATTCGTAGGCTAAAGTTAAATACAGCTTTCTGACAGCAGCTTGGTGTCGTTAGTTGTTATTGTTGAGTCGTCAAAATGTAGACGTAACATTATTATTTTTCCATCAATAGTCTGTTGTGCGAGCTAGACCATAATTTCTAGTCACTATTTTTCCTTGTATTCTAGTAGCTTGGTTGTATTCGGGTGCAGATTTGAGCGTCCCTATGATACTTGTTTTAAAAGTTTTCCTTTAGCGTTAGGGTTTTCAGTCTCACGTGTCTCGGTTTGAGTCTAGAGCCACCTGTAATATTCACTGACTAATTGTTCGGTTTCTAAACTAGGAGGCTAGAAGTTCTTGCTCGACGTTTGGTGGGTTCAAAGTTAAAAGACCGCACTCGCCAGGTGCTTCGATAATTTCAGTTTCGGGCAGTTGGGCTTCCAAGTCCGTGTCACACTTATCGAGCGTTTGTTAAGCTGTATCATTATTAATTGGATAAACATAAAACATAGCGTCAGCGGATGTGTTTTTAGAACCTTTTTTATATTCTATTTTATACTCGTATTTATCTAGAAGAAATTGCAATTGTGATTTCTTCTCACAAACATTATTTCTGTAAAAAACACAGGGATGCCTTTTCCTTACGAAAAGGAAGAAAGAGATAGGTCTTTGAACAACACTATTTCCGTAACCACTATAAGTGTTGCCTTTCCGCCACCACAAAAAGTGAGGAAGGGGTAGTAGATTAACCAACATTATTTCTGTGACCAGTAATAGAAGGGGCCTTTTCAAAAACCACGAGACTTAAAAAAGAAGTAAGGGTTTGGCCAGAACTATTTCTGTGACCAGTTTCATTGGTACCTTTTTGCCCCTAATTGAAGTTGGGAAGGGGTAAGGGTTTGATTAATACTATTTCTGTGATGAGTCACAGAGGTGTTTTTTTTCTACAGACCATAGAAAGAGGTAGCGGTTGAACAAACATAATTTTTGTGACGAGAGACAGCGGTGTCAATTTCCCTCTCACAAGAAGTTGCAAAGTGGTAGGGTTGGACCAACATTATTTCTGTCTTCAATCGCAAAGGTGCCTTTTCATTCCCAACGTCAAGTTGCAAAGGGGGAGTGGTTTAATCAGCATTATTTCTGTGGCCAGACACAGAGATGTCTTGACGCACCATATCAGAAGCTAAAAAAGGGTAGGGTTTTAACCAACATTACTTTTGTAGCCAGTCATAGAGGGTTTCTCCGCCCTCCACAAGACGTTGTAAAGAAGTTAAGGGGTTAAATTAAAGGGGTGTTTTTCCGCTTTCAAACAGTGTAAATGGTTTACAAAAACCCTTTTGTGTTTTTAACACAAACAGTGTTTGACCAACATTATTTCTCTGACCAGCCACAGGAGCGCTTGTTCGCCCTCTGCAAGGGGTTGAAAAAAGTTAAGGTTGGACCAACGTTATTTTTGTGGACAGTCATAGGCAGTCATCTTATTATCATCTTTCATCTTATTGTCATTTTTCGGCTTTCTACAAGGCGTTGGGAAGGGGTAGGGGTTTGACTAGCATTATTTATGTGACCAATCACAGAGTCGCCTTTTCGCTATGAGACATTGAAAAGGGGTAAGGATTTTACCAACATTATTTCTGTGACCAGACACAGGGATTCCCTTCCTACCGTGTGGTAAGTACATGGGGTTTCTATTGTTTTACCCATATGTATAGTCAAAAAATACCATTCTTTCCATGTGAGCAGAAGAATTCTTTTTATGAAATAGAGTTTTTAATGTTTTTTTAACAAATGAAGGAAAAAAAGTTCAAATAAAAGTTTGCACATCTAAATGAGATATACAAAAAATACCACTTGCTATTGTGCGATATCTTGCAGTGTTTCAACAAAAAATGTGAAAATTATGTTTTTAGAAAAAGAAAATTTTTCCGATTTTGTTACCTTCAATCTGTCGAACATTTTTCGACAGGTTTTAAAACAATTTAGTAAAACTCACAAAAATGCTAAAGTAAAATCAAAATCGAAACAATAAATGTGAAAATCGATTTTTTTGCCTAGTAGGTCCCTTTCCTTGAATCGCGTCACATATGTGATTCTACTGGAAATGGTTCGCATGGCCCTGACTGTTTACGTTCGGAGAACTTCGTATCACTGCCAAGACTATTTCTTTGGGCCACATTCAAGACTGGCGGCATGTCAAGCTTAGTGCATTAGGTTAAAAGTATACCTCTGGAATCCTAACGATTTACAGTTTAAAGTTCATTCAAAGAAAAACAATGGAAATTTTTTTTATTTCAATGATCAAAATCAAATGGCTAGTTTTTAATCCCAAATCTTCTAACTGAAATAGAATTGGGATTTTTGAACAAACCCCATGTTTCCTGCTATCTATGGGTATGCTTTTTTAGAATCTAAGCTTGAAATCAAAATATCTCCTCTAGAAAATTAATTATAGCGGCTTTTATGTCTGAAAAGATACAAATTAAAAAAAAAAATTTTTTCCATGATTTTCTTTATCATTGAAATCATCAGAAAACTTTCTTCAACCATCGGTGCACGAAAATCGTGTAGTTTGACAGCATAATTTTAGCTGTTATTATTAAAGTCGCTATCATTTTCAATATGGTGATTTTTTACTTGAAAATTAAAAAAAAATGTAGGTGTGTGGACGCTTCACTCAGATTCCAATAAATATGGGTGAAAGTGGCTGCACACAGGTTTTTGGAGTCGCTCAATCCGAATCTAGTGTCAGCTTTTCGAAGTCCAAGATTGCGAATCCAATATGGCGCCTTAAATAGTAAAAAAGTTGCGCTACTTGACGAAATTGATCATATCATGTTTTTAAGGTCACCCATTCAGAATGCGATATCAAATCAACACCTTAGAATTTTTATTCTTGAATAAATTGGAAGAGAAAGACATCTACCACGTCCACGGCGTTTTCTTTGGGGCATGCTAAAAGTAGAATAAAAAAGTAGGCAATTTTACAGCTAAAATTGACAGCCTTTCCATAGATATCGACAACGCCATTATGAGCATTGACATGACAGACAAGACGGTTAATAAGCTGTCAGCTAGAGTTGAATTAGAGAAAGGTACTGCAAAAGATTTTCAAAACCAGGTGCGCTTGTTTTAGCATGATTAATTATGAGGAATTGTTTAAAGAGTGCATTGTAAAATTGGAGCGCAGGGATGCAAGAAAAAGAAATCTAAAATTCTTTGTACGATCTGAGCATGTATCTCCACACACTGATGTGCCTCTCTCTTACGTCAATCCTAAATCTGTTCTCAATTCACTTCTTTTTGGTGATGTTCCTGAAAATCATTGGAAATCATGAAAACTTACAGAATAGGTGTATTTTTAAAAGCAGTCACTGAAACTTCGACCACTAAATCTAGTCTGCGTTTCTGCGTGCCAGGAACGCAAAATATCGAAAAAGAAACCAAATTTGAAATACTTCCAACTAACTCTCGACAAGGCAAAAAATAATTGGCGGAAATAATTGAACTGGAGCCTAATCTTGCAGCACCTCAAAAGGAACGGGAAACAGACCTGAAGCTAGTGTTTCTTTAAGGCACTGCGATGTGAAGGAAAGTGGGGATTCAATCAAGAGCAACAAGAGACGCTATCGGGATAGCGGTAAGCGTGTAACGTAACATATATGCATTCATATGGTAAATTAATTACCTATACTCTTGGTATCATTGGTGATGGGCCGAATCATGTACCGATTTTGGTATACTATCAGAACGTCAGGGGCGTTAAAACTAAGCTCTATGCCTTACGCAGATAAATTCCTTAACTTTATTGAGATCCTTTTGTTTTTACAGAAACGTGGTTGCAAACTTATATAAAATCTACTGAGCTAGGCTTCATTGGTTTTGATATCTTTTGTTTGATCGTAGTGCGAGCACAAGTGACGGAAATCGGTGTGGAGGAGTTTCAGTGGCTACTCTGGTTAGGCTGTGCTGTGCCAATCTCTCACAAATGTCAATACGGTAAAACACATTGTTGTTGAAATTTACTCTGGTTTAATAATTGATATTTTGGGAGTTTTTTACATACTACCTAATGCTAATATTAGCAAATCTACGGATTTTGCCAAATTTTAGAAAAAACTTAAACTTCCTTCTCAAAGTCTCATTTATTATCTTTAGTATTCTTAACATGCCTTATGCTTGTTGAAAAAATAATCCTGATCTGGGGCCTAGCTGCATTTTAAAGGTTGGATAAGCGCAGGTGCACGTTGACATCACGAATAGAGTTTCCGATACTCCTAATGTTTTTAACCATTTACAAATTCATAACAATGTTAACGCTAATTGCACCTTGCTTCACCAAACACTAAGAGTTTCAGTCGGGGTAGCTGCTTAATCCCTTCTACCAGTAGATGACTATCATCCTTCTTTCATTTTTAAACTGGCACCAAAAAAATGATAATATACCACTGTTTGCTACACAAAATATAAGTAATGTACGACGAAATTTAAAAAAATGCAGATACTTCTGCTATTTGTTTATGTCTAATGGATATTGATTGGGTTAAACAGCTTACTGATGTAACGATTGAAGGAGCGGTTGATTTTTTATACTACCACTTTTAAATAGCGACTGACTACTTTGTCCCTGTTGAAAATCCTAAATCCTCTAGTTTCTTCTCATTGTACAATCAGAACCTAATTGACTTAGTAATTACCAAGAAAGCAGCGCATGCTATTTATAAACCCACGCGTGAAATAAAGGATTATTAAAGTTTCTCTTTGCTGAAGAAGAAGTAGTTAAAAATATGATTATGCAATTGCTGATTATGAACTGCAAATGGTATCGCAGTTAATAGACCTGGGTATTTATCTACAAAAAAACTTGTTTCATGAAGACCAGAATACGCATGATTACGCATGAATTTACGAAGAGAAGAGAAGAAATATTTCTATTGTATTTACGAGCTAAGTTTAAATACATCTTTTTGACAGCAGCTTGATGTCGATAGTTGTTATTGTTAGGTCATCAAAATGTAGGCGTTCCTTTGATATTTGTAGCCAAATTTATCCTCGAGCGTTCAACTTTTCAGTCTTACGTGTCTCATTTGGATTCTAGAACCACCTGTAATATTCTCTAATAATTGTTTGGTTTCTGAACTAGTAGGTTCTTGACGTTCTTGTTTAAAAAATGGTATTTTGTCAGACTCGGTCTCCTTAGTTGATGGTTTTAGTGGGCTGAAGGACCTTGAGGTTACAAGCTGAGACTGCGAAACTTCTTGCAGGTTTGGAGTTTGAAGTTCGTGACCGCCAGGTGCTTCAATGATTTCGGTTTCGGGCAATTTGACTCCTCAGTCGATGCCAGACCAATCGAGTGTTTGTTGAGCTACATCATCGTTGATTAGAAAGACATATGATAGAGTGCTTGCGGCTGTGTTTTTAGGAACTCTTTTTAAATTATGCTATATGCTTGTATTCTTCTAGAAAATATCCCAATGGTAATAATCATGAGGATGGATCTTTAACATTCAATAAGCATGTTAGGGCTAGATTATTGGTGGAAATTACGATTTTACGTCTCAGTAGATATTGTTGAAGGCGTCTGACTAAAGTCGAAGGCGCTGGCAATAGTACCTTCTGGGTAGTTACATAATTCCCTTATGATTATTCAAAACTCTTGAAACAATAATAGTGTCTGTTTTGTGATAGGATTGCGCCCAGGCCACCATTTGAGGCGTCCGTTGTTAATGTAAATTGTTTACCATAATCGGGATGACGTAAGACAGATGATTCGCTCAGGGACACCTTTAGACTTACAAATACCTACTGGCATTTATCTGGTCAAATTAATTCTTTAAAAATTGTTCTGTGTATTGTTCAATATTTTGCGATGGTTAGATACTGTTTTTCTGAATTTTTCGGTAACACCCTAAAGGCCCTGAGAAAGATTTGACCTCTTTCACGTTTTCAGTTTGCTTGAAATTTAAACTGCAGATAGCTTTGCACGTTTACGTTTTGCTCTGTTCTTTCTGATAAAATGCCCTAAATATTTTACCTTAAAACGTAATTTCATTCACAAGTCACAGGGGTGCCTTCCACTTTCACGAGAAGTTTGAAAGTAGAAGGGACTTGAACCACATTATCTTTGTTCCCAAATCCAGGGGTGCTCTTTCGCTTTCACGATAAGTTTGAAAGGAATACTGATTTGGCTAATTATATATCTATTACCAGTCACAAGGGTGCTTTTTCGACCCAATAAAAAATTAAAGAGGGTTATAGGTCTCACAGACATTACTTCTGTGAAAAACAGAGGGGTGCCTTTCTCTCACGATAAGGTAGACAGAGATAGGGGGTTTGAAAAATGGTATTTTCGTCACTACTCACAGTGTTTTCTTTATGTCACCAGTAGAAATGAGGAAGGGATAGTAGTTTGGCCAACATTATTTCTGTGATCAGCCATAGGGGTGTTTTTTCGAAAGCTAGAGAGTCGTTGGGGAAAAAGAGGGGCTTAGCGAAAATTATTACTATGATCAGTTACAGTTTTTTGACTCGAAGTGAAGTTAGGAAGGTGTAGGGGTTTGGCCAACACTATTTCTGTGACAAGTGACAGGGAAACCATTTTCCACGAAACCATAGAGAGTGGTAGGGGTTCGATAATTATAATATTTGTAAAAAGACACAGAGGTGCCATTCCACCTTTCACGAAGCGTTGCAAAGGGTTAGGGTTAGACTAAAATTATTTCTGTTTCTAGTTATAGGGGTGCCTTTTCATTTCCAACGAAAAGTTGAAAAGTGGTAGAAGTTTGACCAATATCATTCCTAAGGCCAGTCACAGAGATGCCATGCTGCAACCTTTCAAAAGCTGGAAAGGGATAGGGTTTTAGCAAACATTATTTCTGTGACCAGATATACTACTTGCTCTTTTGTGATATTTGGCAGTGTTTGCGAAAAGAAAGTGAAAATTCTATTTTCAAAAAAAAAAAATTCTCCTTGTTTTGTTCATGTAAACCTGTATACAAATTTTCCGACAGGTTACAATGAAAGTAAAAACCAAGTTTTTGCCTAGTAAGTCCCTCTTCTGCGATTGGGTCACATATGTGTTTCTATTGGAAATGTTTTACATGGCCCTGACTGTTTACGTTTGGAAGAACGTCAAGTCACGGTCAAGACGATTTTTTCGGGCCACGCTCGAGACTAGCGGTATGTCCATGTTAGTGCATTATGTTAAAAGTATAAAAGATAAAACATATTTGTTTGTTAAATAAACATCAAACCTCAAATACTGATAACTTTGTGACAATCTTTTTTTAACTATGAAATACATAGTTTTTGAGTAAAGAATTATTAATTATTTTATAAATTTAACTAGTACTTTTCGAATAATCTTTAAAGGCTCCCTTTTCTGTAATTAAATTAGCAAAATTACAGAATTTCATATTGTGAGTTGTAAATTGACATAACTACAAACTCCTGAATTTTAAAGATTCACAGCTTAAAGTTCATTTAAGGAATGACAATTTAAATTTTTTAAATTTTCATGATCAAAATCAAAGGCCAGTTCTTAATTCTAAACCTTGCAACTGGAATAAACTTGAAACTGGCGTAATTTTCAATTGTATATAGTAAAAAATAATAAAATGTCTATGTTAATGATTTACTAGTCAAAGTTTTACAAATTGAAGTGTTAAGATTGAAAATTCTTGAATTTTTAGCATATAGAACTGCCAATTATTAGATTTTCGCTTTTTGCATTTTGTGATTTTACAATTTTTTTAGACTAGATCAATTAATGAAATTTGCTGCTATAAATTGGGTCGAATCAAAGTGCGGTTTTCTCTTGACTTAAAAAGAATAAAGCAGTCCTAAACAGTATAGGTCCCCATTAGTTAATTTTTAATAGGCACTTTACATTGAGAGAAAATGGTTGTTTTAAAATGGAATCGATTGAAATTTTATACTTTAAATTAATTACAATATACTCACCAACAAAATCAATTGTAACTGCTGAAAAGAAACAGAGAATAGCAGCCTGTCTCCATATTTTCGTCAAATAAATCAATTTACTTATGCGGAAATTTCAGAAGAAGAATAGTCAAAAAAAAATTTAAGTAGACTGATGAACAGTCCACCAGTTCCAGGCAAGGCCTAAAATATCCTGTTGTTGTAAACCTTGACTGTTATATCAATGTCTCCAGTCTCGAGCGTGGCCCAAACAAATAATCTTGACGGTGACTAAACGTTCTTTAACCGTGGGCAGTCAGGGCCGTGTGAACTATTTTCAGCAAAAACACACATGAGCGTGAGTATTCCTTTAACCCAATTTGTAGCTACCTGAATGCGCCACGCGGCTGAGCTTGAAGCCCCGCAGAAAGTAGAAGGTATCAGGGCCGCATGTGAAGGACCCTTATATCAAGGTTCCAGTGCATGCTGAAATTTTTTTTCAATTACAATTTAGCCGGAAAAATACTTTACATTAATGACATTATTAGAAACAAATGTTTATTTCTTGTTATTGTAATCTGAGAATTCATTAGAGCATTTCACCAGAAATGAAAACAAGATAGCTATAGATAAAAACAAGATTTTTGTTTTCCTAAAAAACTTTAGTCTCGAGTAAACAACAAACCCGCGTCTGATTATCTCTTCCTGTCTCACATAATATTTAAATTTATACACATTGAAACCTTGACATGCCACCAGTGCCCGGCACGATCTTCCCGCTTTGTAGCTAAACTTTGTAGCTGACTCTCTGCAAATCAGGAAGGGGAAACAGACCCAAACTTAATGTTTCGTTAAGGCACCGCAACGTTTAGAAAAGTGAAGATTTAATCGAAAGCAACGTGAGGCTCCATTGAGATATCAGAAAGCATGTTACGTATATGCACACACACGGTAAATTAATTAGCTCTACTCTTGTTTGTATTGGAAATCGGCCTAATCATGCACCTATCTTTGTATACTTTTAGCATGTCAGGAACGTTAGAACTAACCTCTATGCCTCACGCAGATCAAATCCTCAAGTTGCTTGCAATGCTTTTGTTTTAACAGAAACGCGGCTGAACACTTATATAAAATCTACTGAACTGGGCTTAATTGGTTTTGATATCCTTAAGCTCAATCGTAGTGTGGGAACAAGTGATAGCAATCGGGGTGGTGGCGTTTTAGTGTCCACTATGAGTAAGTTAGGCTGTATCAATATTTTCACAAATTTTATTAGAAAAGAACCTTCAAACTCGTTTGCAGCAGCTTTATTTATCATTTTCAGTGATTGTACCATGCCTTATGCTTGTTGCAACAATAATCTTAATCTGTCGCCTAGCTATATTCCAAGGGCTGAATCAGCGCAGGTGCATCTTGACATCACCAGTACAGTTTCAGATGCTCCTAATGCTTTCAACCATTCGCAAATAAATAGCAATGTTAACGCCAATAGTACCTTGCTTGACCTAACACTGACAAACTTTAGCTAAGTTTCAGTCTAGAAGTCTGTTCTATCCTTTTTAGCCGTAGATGACTTGTACACGCATACACAACAATCAAACCTTGCTTTTGAGAACAGTGAAATATATTATATGATAAGAAATTTTCAGTTAAGGTTTTGTACTTTCCTATGTTCAGACCATATCTCAAATATGCGTAGATCATTTGGTCTCCACAATATACGATAAGAAAAATCAGGCTGGAAAGAGTTCAGAATTGTTTTCTGCGTTTTGCAGCAGGGCATTTAGAAATGCCAATGAGGAGACTTGAACATGATTATAGTGCGATTTGACATCTAC
>JAUELO010042945.1:0-10308 GCA_032357855.1 Amphibolips quercusostensackenii | reverse complement strand
TTACGCGTGCCTTCTCTAATTTTTATCTGATTTACAATTGTTTTTTAGGTTGAAAGAAAAAAGTAGGCCTTTTCCACTATGGATTGTTTATTTTGTTAAAATAAAAACTGACGAGTCTGCAATTGAAAATATTTGAGATTTTTCAATTTTTTTTAACATTGTCAATGGTCTTACAATATTATTTTATTCTAGAGAATTTTTTCAAATACAATATTTTCCAAGTAAATTTAATTCTGCGTCACATGAGCTTTTTTAAATAAAATTAAATAAAAATTGACAAATTTATGTGAATTTTAGGATTATCATTAGGATGTCATTATTTGCTTCATCTAGAATCATTTAGTACAGTACAGTATAGTACAAAACAGTACCAACACGCTCTATCATTTAAAGTTTTAGTGCTCAGTTAAAATTTGTAAGAAAAAAACGTGTGATATTCGCAATAAGTTTTGTTTCATATGTGCTTTGCTTGTGGATCAGCAGCATCGTTTAAAGTTGAAAAATAATAACGCTGTGATTGATAGCCTTATCATAAATCATACGACTGCTATTTTTTGTAAACAGACGTAAGCGGTCATGATCATAAAACGCAAGAACGCATAAAGCATGCTGATGTTGTGACTGCAACGAAACCCAAAGTCCTAAACGATACGGATACTAACTGCAGTTCATGATTTGAAGAAGGTCCAACTCGTTCATCATGTTCAAACTAATGATGATAAAGCTAATAATAAAGTAGATCTTTTGTCTGCATCAAGTTCAAGGAAACGAAATAAAGTGTCAAATGCGGACTTTTAGGATCTGATACGTGATTTAGGTCTATCAAGAAGACAGTCTCAGGTGCTAGCTTCTTGATTAAGACAATGGAATTTGGTGGAAGACGACTTCAAGATCACGCTGACCCTGGAAGATGATCGAATTTCTTTCAGAGAAATGTTTAAAGCTGATGAAGAAAATGACAAACTTATTCATTGTTTAGGTGTATCAGAACTATTTGACCTCTTAGACTACTACCACGTTATAAATGAATGGTGACTCTTCATTGATGGATCGTGCTTGTGTAAGTACTCTCCCAACATGATAAATCGTATTTATCATATTGATGAATCGTATTATATGAATATGAATCATGTGATGGTTCGTATTCATCATATTCCTTACTTAAATCTTAAAGTTTAAATTTGTATAGTTTCATAGGTTCGAAAGCTGTGTTATCACACAATAAAAATAAATTGCCATTATTTTCATTAGCATACGCAACTGCTATGGAAGACGAGTATGGGAGAGTTTTATGTCATTGTGTAACAAGCTCTTTAAGAATAACAAGAACCCTGATCATGTTGAAGTAGTGCACAAATTTTTAAATGCATACACGAAAAGAAATTTCGGTAAGCCGCTCTCTCAAGAAGTCGCGCTGTTGCGCTGAATGAGGGAACGTTGCGTGACCACTCAGAGAGACAGCTGTTTATCGTTTTGGGCGAGCTGCTAATCCAGCGCGGCGCTGACGCGATCCTGACATGTAAGTCACGTGTGAGAAAAAGAAGTCTCCGCCGGTTCGGAAGAGTTGTTTTCTTAAAACAGGCGTGCCATTCTTACAAATAAAGCGTACTGCTTCACGAGGCCTGTGACAAAGCTGCGTGCTCGGTCGTAGACAGCTTACCGAAACTTATTTCAGTGTACGAGAAAATGGACTGCAACATGTCGATAAGAATCTACTTGCTACACTCACATCTGAATTTACTTTCAGAAAATCTGGGCAGGATCAGTGAAAAACAGGGTTAAAGATTTCACCAGAAAATAGGAGCTATTGAAAAACGTTTCCAAGGGAAGAGCTCCATCAACATGCTTGCTGATTACTCATGGTCGTTAAAGCGATAACGAGTAATGAATGATACAAACGGTAAAAGTCGAGCAAATGTTTTTGACTCAAACAGCACTCTTTAAACATTCTTTACTTTCTGTACAGTACTTTTTTCTACTGTACTATACCTTAATCAATGACTTTAGATAAAGCAAAAAATTACACAACTATAATGACAGTTGCTATTATTTTCTTCCCTTGCGACGCCCCCTGATGCAAATTCCACGTTAACTACGTACAACTTCGTCAATTTCCATTTAATTTCATTCGCAAGAAGCTCATTCGATGCAGCATTGAATCCTATTGAAAAATATTGTGCTAAAAATATCTCCAAGACAAAATAATATCGTAAAAACATCGTCAAAGCTGAAGAAATTAAAAAAATCGAACAATTCAAAATACTTTCAACTGCAGTCTCGTCAGTTTTCCTTTCAACAAAATGAACAATACACAGTCGGGAAAGTCTGCCTTTTTCCGTTCAAAATAAAAAATATTGTGAATCAAATTAAAATTAACGAAGTTATAAGTGATTGTTCACATGGACCTATCCAAAAACGGTTACTTAGGTATAAAGTGAGATTCTAGGGGTGAATGGGAAATTTATCCCACACCATTTTTCTTAGTTTTAATAAACATACAACTTAAGCTATGTCTCCATAAAAGTGACAAGTCATTGTTGCAAAGTGTAATAAATTCTCATAGAATTGATTATTGACCATCTGAGTCCTTGGATTGAAAGACGTTTTTAAACTTTCACGACCTTTTAAAGAAAAACCCTGTCAATATGCAGAAATGTACAGGACCAGAATTACCTGAAGAAAATGAAAATGCAAAATTAGTACGTTTTTAATCATTACAGATGGATTTTCATTATTTACATTTCTATAATAGACGCAAATTTCCGTTACTCTATTAATTATTTCTATGGATTTCAATTTGGGTAATTGCAACGCTTGGGATGGTTGCAACATAAGCTGGAGGCTCAAAGCAAGAGTCAAGTAATATCTAGAAGCAAAATTACAAAAAAATTTCGCTAAATCTGTATACACAAGATTTCGTTTGTTTTGACTCTCGTAGAAGTACCTTTAAAATAACTTCAGGCACAATTTTAGTATTCGCAACCTGTATGTAAAGTTGACTCCTAAATGTGTTTGAGCGTGACAGTGGCTGCCAGTGTGTAAAGTAAGTACGTCACACTGCGATGACACTATATTGAATAAAGCCACTTTAAACATCATTTAGAGAAACTTAAAGTGCATTTTCAGAGGTGGAGGCTGCAAAAAATATTTTATGCAGAGTTTAAAAACTTTTTCAAAGAGCGCAAAAATGTGGGAAAGTAACATACTTCTGGATCGGCTCAAATAAGTCATTCTGTCTTGAAGGGGACAGCCTCGTACTTTTTTTAGCACTCCAGGGATCATGGGTTTAGGAATTAGAAAGTCAAAAATATCACACAATATACCTTTTGAATCTGTTTAGTATTAAAAATCTAATCAGATGTGGAGAAGAGTAGTTTACTCTTACTATTCTAAAACACATAAGGATTGGTGCACGGTTGCCTAATGAAGTTTCCCGGATTTCTGACGAGGCCGTTTCTTCAACAGCGCCGCTGTCCATGTTAATCTTTGTTATTTTTTAGTATGTCTTCTAACTGTATATATTTCACAAAGTATTTTATTACCCTACACTATTGCAAAGACGTCACCATTAAACGTCGATAATACAGTTTGTTTTTCGTTTGGCATAGGCAATAGGACATACAGACAGCGGGGAGCCTGCCGAGTTGCCCGGCCCAGGTTTGCATCCCCCGACCGCGGTCGGTGACATGACAGTCTGCAGCAGTTTGGGAATCTCTGATTTATAGTTACGTTTTTCGAAAAATAGTTTCGCGATTCTAGGACGAACACGCAAGAATAGAATGGATAATATCAGATTAAACCCGATGGGATAAGATAGATTTGCATAGAATTGGATAAGAACGGATATGTCAGAATAAGATAGGATAGAATCGGATAAGATAAGGCAGGAAAGTATTGGATAAGATCGTACAGAGTCGGACAGGATGAGATAGGGAATAAATAGATTCGGATATAATTCGATAAGATATTACAGAATCTGATAGGAACAAGTCACATAGAATCGTGTCGGATATAAAATAATGTGATTGGATCGAATAGATTTGAATGGGATTTAGTAGGATACGATAGTATCAGAAATTATCGGATATAATTGGATAGGAGTAAATAGATTTAGTAAGGCGCAGATATAACCGACAGACTGTGATAGGATAGGATACGCTATGATCGGTTGGGGTTCGATGGGGTAGGATGGGATAAAATAGGATATAGTTTATTATCAATCTAGTGAAATCATTAAATTTTTTGAGTGAAATTAAAATAAAAATTAGCTAAACATTTGAAATACTATATTAAATAGGCTGGAAAACGCTAGTTTGTAGGCTCATGCCGCCTACATTTTCTAATTTTTTTGATTAATCTTTCCTATGGGATGATAATCTCGGCGTAATGCTTAAAATATTTTAATTTGGTAAAACCTCATCTGATGTTTTAACTCAGGTTTATAATAACCTTCTAGAATTTCCTTTTTTAGAGCAGCAATCTTCAAGGTATTTTAAAAGTTTACACATTTTTTTAAACCTTTTAAAATCTTTTAAACTTATTAAAATCTTCTGAAATATTTTTCATTGTCCGTAAATTAAAAATCATCGCTTAGACAAACACCCTGTAAATACTTAAGATAATGAAATAGACGGACATATTGTAATTTTTGAAAAGCATAAAAATGGACTGAAATTATAGATATACTTTATGATTATATTTACCAATATATTTGAGGATAATTGTCAAGGAGAACACAATAGTAGAAACAATTTTCATCTTTGCGATTGAGAGAAAATACTGATTAATATACTAATTCAGATATATATCAATAATGTAACTGATGTATATTTTAGCGCGTAATTAGATTGTATAATCCTATATTTCTTATCTCGTCGATTGTAGACGTGAACTTTTTCTTGTCAGATGTTTATATTTTATCAGAGTCATTTACAGGAAAAAAAATATACGTACTAAATTCGTTGAAACTTAAGCTTTTGAAAACTTATATAGGTTTTTTCAAATACAGGATGTCTACCTGATTGATGATTATAAATTCCGGGTTTTTCCTCAGATAGTTTAAAAGAGTGCAAAGGACTTAGATGGTTTAAAACGATTTTGAGAAATTTCAGGTGACTTATACATATTTTAGAAGATTCAAAAGATTTCTGATTTAAATAGCCTAAATTAATAAATAAGAAAAATAATTACACAAATGTTTTTACCCCAGAAGAGAGCTACAAATTTGTCATTAATGATTTTTTGGTAGACACGTAGTTTTTGTCTTGGTCGTAAAAAATAACATTTGAAATTAAGAAAATAAAATTTTTTGAAAAGCGACACAAGGTACAAGAAAAATTGATTGACAAAAGTTTTTTACTCAGAAAGGATCTACAAATTTGTTTTCTATAATTTTTAGATAGGACCAGTAAATTTCTTGCTAATTATATAAAATAAGATTTATACAATTAAATTTTTGATTAAATGGCACAAGAGACGAACAAAAAAAAAGACAGAAGTTGTTCCAACAATAAAGATATATACATTTTTTATAAACTTTTATTACAAAAATTTTCAAAAAATGAAAGAACTAACTTGTTAAGAAAAGAACACAAGCTACGAGAACATTAGATTTAACCAAATTTTTCAACAAAATTATATCATTATATTTTTTTGAAACTACTTTATGCTAGGATGCGTAATTTTAGTTTGAATCGTAGAAAATTACATAAAAATAATAAAATTAAATTTATGAAAAAACAACGCAAGTTACAATAAAAGCTTTAATGACCACAATTTTTAAAAAGGATTAGCACTTTTAATTATTATAAAAACAAGGTAATGAAAATTTGTTTTGTTTCAGTACCAATGCATATTATGAATTGCAAAGTAGAAATTTATTGAAAAAATATATTTTTCAGGGCAGCTGAGAATAAAATTTGATGCAAAATAAAAAACCAATATTAAAGTATTTATAACAAAAAAAATTTAAACTCAATTTTGCAATATTTGAATAAGCAATCACAGGTCAAGGACAGAAGTAAATGTAATATATATTTGATATAATAGTGTTACACATAATGTAGAAAAGCTTCTATATTAGACAAAATCAAGTGCGAAGCACGAGACACGTGATGAGAATATGTTCACTTAAGTTAAGTAGCTTTAACATAAGAGAATCCACAATCACCAAATGGCAGTTGCCGATCCTTTGACCTGAAATTTTATTTTCAATTTTTTTCTGCATCAAAAGAGGGAAGTTTTTTATTTTTAACACCCATGCTAAAGTTCATAAAGTTCCTCATACAAAAATGTTTATTTATTTTAACAAATTATTTATTCAATAAACACTTAAAAAAAAGTCATACAAATAGATATAATAAGAATAAAATAAAACGCAGTATGAGCAGGGAAATAAGTTTGAAATTTAGGGTGTCTGGAGGATGAATTGCAAGAAAATCGAAGTATTACGCGGTCTTGCAACTTTACCCAAACTGATCCAGAGCTAGGCGAGGATGTCCACCAGTTAAAGATCTCCTAGTAGGTCAGGGACACGAAACCTTTATGTGGGCCAATCTGGGTCCCTATCATGTAACATGCGGCAAGTCTATCTGCGTCAAGTTACATGTGCAGCATGTCACACCTGCGGCATGCCACATTTGCAGCATATCAAACCTTACAGTGAAGTTAACATTTTTGCGGCATGTTTCACCAGTAGAAAGCAGTATAGCTACTATTATTTCCATGACTACTCTCAAGGGTGTTCATTGGAGAGAGATGTCGCAAAAATGTCAATTTCATTGTGAGAAATGTCGCGCGAGAAAAAAAGACGCTACATAGAAATGCCGCACTTGTGACATGCAGCAGATCAGACATGACACATGTGTGACATGCCGCAGATGTGATATGCCGCAGGTGTGACTTTTTGCAAAGAGATTTGCCTCATGTGAAATGAATGGGGTCTGGCCAATTTACACACGTCATTAAACTATTTTTGTAGCATTCCAGGGAACTCAAGGTGGAAAATTTAAAAGTGGAAAATATCTTGGAATCTACTCTTCAAATCTGTTCAGTATTGGAAATCTGATCAGACGTGGAGGAGAGTTGTCAACCCGCAATATTGTAAAACTTTTAGAGATTGATGATTTTTTGCCTAATGGAGTTTCCTGGATTTCTTCTGGGGTCATTTCTTCAATCGCGCCGCTGTCCATGTTAATTTTTACCCGCTTGCGAATGCCAGTGGCTCTTGATGTATAAATTCCACGAAGTCTAGCAGGAGGCTCCACTATCAAAGCAAAAATGTCACCATTGGATGTTGATAATACAGTTTGTTCTTCGGTTGGAATAGGCACATCACCATAAGATTTGTCTCTCAAGTGAATTGGTTTACTGCTAGGGAAAGTGTATCTCCGAATTTCAAATCGCCTGAATGGATTTTTTTGCGGAATCAATCGAATAAATCTAAGGTCTTCAAGTTTATATCCAAGTACGTATACAGAAGAATAACCGGCAGGAGGAGACCTGGACCTGTTACGAATAGGAGGCTTGGCAGAAGGAGAAGAGCTGTTTGATGAACCTGGAGCATGATGTTTTTCAGTCAAATAGGAAATTTGGGAATCAGGAACACCAGGCCCAGACTTCGAAGTATGTGAACTCAACCCTGCAATGAGAAAGAAAGCTTTACATTTCCTTATGGTAGTCGGATGGGAATACATAGAATCGGTTTCGATTATACAGAATCGGGAGAAATATGAAAGGGATAGTAGGATTGGATATAATAAAATCGGATGGTAAAGAAAAGTATTAAATTTAATCGGTTAGAATAGAACAGGATAAGATAGTACCGAAGATGATCAGGTAGAATCAGCTAGACTACATTACCCTCTTACGTATGCGCATGTTGCCTGCATTAACCATGTTTTATTCAAATCAGTCTTCCACGTAGGATAATAATCTTTATGTTATGCTCCCAATATCTTTAAAAATTCAATAATTCACAAAAAATGGAAAATGGCAGCTAATTAAAAGTTTTACCAATAACTACTTTATGCAGCTTAAAATTAAATATTCAGAAACTTTTCTATGCAAATAATTTCAACTTGAGAAAACATCATCGCCTGCTATCTAACTATGATTTTTCTAATATGATGATTTATAGTTTAATAGCTTTCCGAATAAGAGGGGGGGGGATGGAAAAGGTAATCAATTTTTGCTTTAGAATAGGGAAATATATCATAGTGAAATTTTTTTCTTGTTTAGAAGGGTTTGTTTAAAAACAAAACAATTTTATGATTTGACGGAGGGCATATTAAAAAAGCAATTAATGACAAAAATTAAGTTTTTTAATGTTTCACCTATAAGAGGAAACATCTGAAAAGTAACACATTTTTCACAGGTCTTACAAATTCCAATTCGAAAGACAAAAAATTAAATAAGTTATCTTTTTTTATTTTACAGAATTTTATAAGTTCTAAACTTCACCAGAAAATCGCATTTATCCTAAAGAATTTCATTTTTTCATTAGGCTGATTACTTTAATCTGTTATCATGACACAGCAAGAGATAGAGTGATGCTTTACAATTACTTTTGCGCAATTTATTTTGAATTGTATTGCTTATTAGGTTTTTTCCGTTGCTGAAATATTGTACCATACTTTTCCAGACTTTAGGGCATGGAATTTTTGTGAAGAATTGTTTAACTTTTAAAAAAAAATGTTAACATGAAACGACAATTTTGAACATTAATTTTCAATTACTTTTTAGAAAAAAGAAACAGAAAAATCTCCGCTTAACTTCAGAATTATAATTTTTTCACAAAATTTGCTGCTTTAATTCAGAATTCTAATTCCTATGACTGAACATTATCTGATGTTCTAATTTAAAATGATAATTCTTGTCCATCATTCCCTCCCTTAAAGCAGAACATAATTCACAATCCTCCATCGGGTAGATATTTAGTAAATATTTTACGAAATCGGTTTGTCGGAGAAATTGCAATTTGCAGAAAGCTCAAAAATGCACCTCAATATACAGATACATTTTATTGTTTTATTCACCAATAGAATTGAGTATAACCACTAAATATAACACTAGAGAAAAAACAATCCTCATCGTTTTGAATTAGAGGAGAAACTGATTAATGTATCAATGACAAATTTAGATGATAACGTAACTGATAAATATTCCAGTGCTTGATTAGATTATATAAACCTATAGTCGTTATCTCTTGGATTGCAGACGTAAAGCTTGTCCTTGTTAGATAATTAGTCGTACATTTTATTTAAGGAATTTGAAAAAAAAGAATATGCATACTAAATTTGTTAAAACTGAGGCTTTATAAAACTTATAAAAATTATTCCAAATACGGGACATCTACCCGATGGATGATTATAAATTTACAGTTTTCTCTTCATAATTTCAAAAAAAGCAAAAAAGACTTGGATGATTCGAAACGATTTTTAAAGATTTTAGAAGACTTAAATATAGAGAGAGTCAGATTTGGGACAAAGAAATTCTAAAATCTGTCCAATTTTTGACATAAAACGGCAATTGCTTTTGTAAATTTTTTTTTTATAAATCAGAATTCAAGTAAGGCCGCATCTAAAGGTACAGACGGTCCTGCGTTTATGTACGCTTACAACATGGTCGAGTCTAAATTTATGGACCTGAAAAGATACGCATAGAACATACACACTTCATTGAAATTATTTGTTTTCAGAACGCAATCATAAAAATGAAGTGTTTTTATGCCTCCATAAACAAACGCAAAAGTATGCGTTTTGAGCGTTGTCTAGCGGTAAATTGAGTAAGTGCCAAAAAAGGGTTCGGTAAGCACGGTGTGACGTAGAGTACGAAAAAGAGCTCGATTTGCGCGGATTACCAAATTTTTTTAACGCTAGAGAGAGCTTGTGCTTGACAAAGATAGAAAGAGAAATTCATAGCGGATTAATGATTCGATGTTTTTAATTAATTGTGTAGCGTGCCATGCGAATAATTTTACACTAATATAGTTTTACCCGCTTTCACAGCAATCGTGATTTTGTGATAAAAACTCTCCTGTGTCCCTTCACCGACCCAAAACGCGATTTTACGTTCGTTTCTGAAGTCATAAAAACATGCCATTTATGGTTTTGTTTTAAAAACTATTGAGGGTGACTTTTGTTAACCGACAGCAACAAAATAAACGCAGTGATATGGCAATAGTATGACGATACAGTGGCGCCATCTGCACAGTTGTTGTTGGAACTGCTAAGCCAACTTCGTATTTCGAGCGATTTCGTATTTCGGTGCCATCATAATTGTCACAATAGGCTTATTGTCAATAAAAGT
>JAUELO010042929.1:0-10308 GCA_032357855.1 Amphibolips quercusostensackenii | reverse complement strand
CAAACAAAAGGCTCAACCTGCTAATCCGATTGATGTTTTAATATTCCGACCCGTTTCGATACCAAAGTTTGTTAAAATTATCGTTTATATAATAATGCTAAATTTAAAAGGTTTAATCACAGAACTTAAAGAGAATATGCCCCTATCCGTAATCTTTTTGGGGATCACGTCCCACAATACGTTAAATAAGGTTTACCAAATAAAGGTCGATTGTTTGCGACACTTAAATTTTTTAGTCGAGGCCAGGTTCGTCTATTTCTTTCACGTCAGGATATAGAAGTCCACGCTTTTGTAACAATGCCAAACGGCATTTCTTGGAGTGAATATTTCAAGTAATAATGTCTGTGTACGAAAAAAAGTTAAGTACAGTCCTCAGAAAGGGAATACATTAAATAGGAAGAAGACAGGCATGAATATCCAACAAACACAAAACACGTTGAGATTCTATATAGAGAAAAAATTTGTAATAGTCCTATAGCCTATATTGAGAACCACTAAGAAAGCAATGAGTCACTCGAATTCATTGACCGTGTTTACAAACACAAATTCCAGTGAGAAATCCTTCCGTGCTAACTGCTTCTTAATGGTGTCGACAAACAAGCTTGCTTTCCCCTAGTCGTGACTCAGCCAAAAACACACGTAATTCCCCGGGAACGCTATGGTGCGACGTCCAATTGGCAAGCTATGAGACTGACACGTCCAACGATGCAGCTGTGCTGGTGGAAAATTTTCGTGCACTTTATGACGCCATAAACTAGTAATAGACGCCAGTAGGGCTCGGTTTTGACGCGCCACTTCTTAGAAAGGATGTGAAGAAGTTAAATAAAAAATTGAATAAGAATACGGCCTAACCCTGATACAAAAAATTCTTCCGTTTTAGTATGTGTAAATGAGGTACAAGCGTCATCACTAGTTATAAGATAAGGATTCAATTTTTCTTTTTTAACCATTTAATATTTTACTTTCCAAACAAATACTATGCAGGGTTGAGTGTACATAAATAATAATTTCAGACAATAGATTTCAAATTAAGATTTTAAAAAACTTTTGACATAAGATTCTTCAGATTTCTTAGATTAAAATAAAAAATCTTATTTTGACATTAAAATCTGAAATAATGTAAATTTTCTAGGTGCCAGCCTTCTTACTGGGGAAATCTGAAAATTATGACATTTTTACGAAGTGAGATACTTTATTTGAAAATCCAGTAAAGATTCAGGGCGAATGTGAATGCATATTTATAATCATTTAAATTGAAGTAAATTAAAAATGTGTGATAAGCCAGTTCATGTTTCATAAATAAAATCGGGTCAACATTTCGTTAAGACATCTTTTCTTTTTCATAAAATCTACATAGTTAACACAATGCTAGGAAGTAAAGTTTTTCTTCTATATGTGAATATTACGAATATTGAACAACTGTTTACCTGAATGTTAATAAACATTGGTATAATTTATATTAATTATAGTATTTAATAACAATTTATAATTGCAATTATAAAATATTCTAATAAATTGTAAAATTTTAAGAATTCTCAATACTAACGGATTTATAAATCAAAACTAAAGTTTTGTCAGTTAAATTTCTGATACAAAAATAAGTCTCAGATATCTTGCTATTGTATACATTTAATTTATAAATAAGATAGCACTTTAAAATTGCGGACTTTAAACATGTACAAGAGAAATTACAAGAACAAGTTGAGAAGTATAATTGTGCGATTAAACGAGCCAACATTCAATTGAAGTTCAATTAAATTTGTACGACCTTTTCGTTTGAAGGAATTGCATCCGTCCAAAAGAATTCAGTTACCTTCTCATGTTTTTGTTGATCTTTAAGATTACCTTAGTCAATTTTCTAAGCAGCTTTGAAAGTAATAAAGTCATGGAGGCGAAATAATAGGAGGGATCTAGAATTTTTCGGCTCTAAAAATTATGATCAGGCCCACGCCCTCCAAGCCTCCATTTGTTTCCTTTTGGCAAATTTTTGGTTGTCTTAGAGATATCCTATGAAACCCATCAAAATTCCTAAAAGTTGAAACTGGGATATTTTCACGATCTCCGGTATGTCTATAGTACGTTTCTGGGATATTTGATATCGAACAGAATATACCGGTATTTCATAATGGTATGAAAATTAGAAAGCCGGATTTTCAAGATGGGACAGTTGTCATATTTTTTTTCAACATGCATCTTATTTCAAACAATTAAAGTTTTTATTGCGCCTTCATTTGTTTTCATATCTTAAAAATTTTGCAATTCATAACTACACCGAATTCAGCGTACTTTTGAGGATCACTGTTTGACAGTAAATGAAAATTCAAGATAATAAATCTAATTGGACTGTTTTTTTAAATGGTAAAAACGTCATTGATATACGAACATTAAACTGAATAGGTTTGTTTGCAGAACTGAAAAAGAAAAAAACCCCTACCTTTCCTCTTGTTGAGGTTCCTGCACCAATGATGATAAAATCTAGTTAATGTTACTATTTGGCGTAGTAAAATATGGTTGAATTAACTGACTAGTTAAAAAAAACCAAGCCAAGTAGTAAAATTCCAAAGAAGTAAGCGTTACTAAGCTGACCAGGCAACCCTACAATATTATTCCGATATTTTTACTACGCTGTCTAGCAGGGTCTACAACGCGTGGTAGTCTGCTAAAATAAATGGATAAGTGCGCTTTACTACGCAGCCTTCTATCTTTCACTACGTCACGCCGTATAATTTACTAGGTTGAGTGGTTGTTGTTACATACAATAATACGTATTATAAATAAATAATAATTTTTTTCATGAATTATAAATACAGTGACAGTAAAATCCTAATAATGATAATATTGAAATAAAAAAATAAAGTAAATAAGAATTATATAACTATAATAAGGTAAAAATTTTGAATAAAATGTAAGAACCACAATCATGAGAGAAGCATTAATGTTACATAAACTGCAAAGACGTATTTTTATTTGATACTGCACTTGATACTGAATAAATTAAATAGCAGAACGTAGCTTGTCTTACAGTCCATTTACCTGGTTTTTTTGAATTGCTTGATCCCATTCAGAGGAGAATTTGTATACGGCTTTTTGAATCGGAAGCCACATGCACTCAGACGCCCTAGGATATTATGCTAGGCTATTATGCAATATGAGTCTATGATTTCGCTCAAATTTTCTTCAATTGACACAGCGCACAATTGCATTGTTCTTAGATCCTTAAAGGCTTTTTTCTCATAATCCTTAAGTTACAGCTGAACGCAGTTGGTGGTCTAAAAGTAAATAATTAAAGTATTTGTACAATGAATGTGATGAAATTAAACTTAGCTGTTTCGTATCCAAATTTCATACATTTTTATGCCGTAGCGAGTTCTGTTCAACTTCGCTGCAAGTTTAAATTTCTTTAATAAGCTACTTTTAGGAAACAATATGTTTGTTACTCACTTTCACAAGCCATATAAATGCATTCAATATTTCAGCTCTGCGCTAAATTTTTTGCTGACAGGAACTGACGAGAGATGAAGCTTTTCAGAAAAGTGCACCAAGTAAATACAACACTTTAGCATTATTATTATTCTAGACAGAAATTTATATTATTAGGTTACATTAGTCTTTTACATTAAGTGTTAAGAAGCAGTCACTTTATATGCATAACATACTTCCATCCTGAGGTACACCAGCCAAGGCCTTCACTTGCTGGGGAAAGTTACTCTTCTCCGTAAACAAAGAATTTTGGATTGAAGGATACAGATAATTAAAAATCTGTTTTTAATTGTAAATGAAAATAAATTAATATCAATGAAAGTTACTTTTTGAGTAAGAAAAATACTATATACAGCAATCGAATCCATTATCTTACCAAAGTATATCCACAAGGTTATTTGAAAAAAGGATACATAATGTTAATATAATGTGAGAGATAATAATCAGATTTTTTATCAAGACTGTTTCTTAGTTTTTAGATTCTAATCTGTCTAGGTATATCCCACTCTTGCAAAACTCTAACGCAAATTTCAGCTCGCTTTTCTAGCCACAACAAAGAAGCAGCAACATATGTTAAGGCTATATGAAAGTAAAAAAAATATAAAAATTCTACATTAAAAATTTTTGGATTCTACGTATTTTTGATCAAAATTTAACCTGCTACTTCTTTTTATTTCTTTGCAGATATTGGGCCGGCTGCGATTAATCGTCCTTCTTTAAACTTTTTTTTGAGGTTGGTGTTCTCGCGGTACAATTATTCTCTGGTTGATTTGTTTCTGATCACCTTATTTTTTATTTCAGAGTGGCATAAGGGACGTAATATTTAGACTAAAAAATACAAAAATAATTTATAAGGACTCGTGCAAACCTTTTTAATTATTATTTTTTATTAAAATTCTATTAATAACATAAATAAACAACCTTCTTTAAAAATAAAAAAATATGGTTACGATATCCTTTGACTGCTCCTTAAACCTGTCACTGATAATTCTGTTTTTTCTGTGCCCTATTCTTCCCTAAGGCCTCAAGGTATTTTTTAAGAATTAATTTTGCTTTCTTCGACCTTTTCAACAAAGCTCTTTTAACACTCTCTCGTACTGACAATGTGATTTTCTTTTTGCATTATTTCATCGAAACTGAACATTCTGTCCAGTTAGGCTTCGCCTTTATCAAAACAGTCGTCTTCTGTTTTCCTTTAGCTTCATTTCACATTTGAATTTTTTTTATCTACAAAATCATTTTTGTCGTTCTCTGGTGTAATTTCATCAATTATATTGTTGTGTGATTTTTAGTTTCTTTTAATTTTTTTATATAAAACAGACGCCTCGATCTGGTAACGAAACAAAGTGATCTCTTCATATATTCACATATAATAAAATCATTATGGAATGAAAAAAGTGACACATGAGTAATATACATAAAAATTATAGCAAAAATTAATTTAAACAAATAGCATAAATGTAGCAAAAAAATTTTTTTTAATGAAAAATTAAGCAATGAATTAATAATAAAATAATCATGAATTACACAAAAAAGTAAATAGTGATGATAAAATAAAGTATGAATTGTGATATACCACGATGTCAAATAAAAATGAGCGGTTTCGAAATTCGCAATTAAATTTATTCAATATTTTGAAATATAATAGCGTCTTCCCTGTTTCTATGACATTTTACCTGTCCTTGACCGTTGTCAACTTTTTATTTAATTCAGCAATTTAAAAACCGAGTTTTTGGACCAGCTTTCAGAGTAAGCTGTTATATTAGCAAGTAAAATAATAATAAAAATTAGAATTCTTTAAATTTAACTGTTGATTGCGACGCTTCATTTTTGTAAACATTCTTTTCGTGTTAAAATTGATAAGAATCTTTACAGTGAAGAAAATTTTTTAAATAAATTAAAATGTATATTTTAAAGGCAGTTAAGGGCGTCTTTTTTTAAAAAAAAAAAAGCAATACAATTTTTATAGCTCAAAGTAAAGTTTTAAATCAAGTTCTGGAGCGAAGCTGTGTCGCGTCAGCACAGGTCACCGAGAAAACATTTTAAATTTTAGCATCCATGCTATAGATGGGACTTACGTATACATTTTTCCGCATAGTTCTCAAGATTTCACGACTAGAGCATTGTCGGAACATTAAATATATATAAAATGACTTTTTGGAGGTCCACACAATAAGTTCACTTAACACACCTCCGCACCGATGCTAGTCACCAGTCACAACTACTAACAAAAACTCATTAGCATGTTTCTAACGTAGGGCCCAATAGAAAGAGATATGACTGTAGCGCTCTAGATTAATTCGTAAGGTACTTTTGTTTGCTATCGATGACCCTGCCTCTCCGCTTTTCTTAACGAGGGAAAAAAAGAGATTTCAGGACTCTGAAGGGCTGCAGAGAACTGAGATTTGCCTGTTGTCACTATAAAAATTAAGAATCAAGATTTGGTCTATTGTTTTTCATTCAGCGCTTAGCGAAGTGAAGTTATCTGATGGTTAAAGCGAAAATAGCTAAAAGTCCCAGAACCTGGATGGAAACCTTGGATACCTTCAGAGCTCAGATCATTTTTTCTAGGCTTTGGAAATAAACTTAGTCGCCTTGGAGCGATACCTTGGTCTACACAAAAAATCCTCATGTAAGAGGAAGTCGTCACAATCTTTGACATAGGCCCTTGACGCTATGGCACTGGACCGAGAGTTAAGCCTACTTTAATACTCCTGCAAAGAGTATGAAAAGCAGGTCTGCTCGTTTTAGATGTGGCGGAGTGCTTTGCTAATGCGGAAACTTTTGCTTCCGAGAGGACGAGAGCTTTCTCAATTACCGCAAATGCTTCGGATCCACTCTTAGATATTTTTTCTCAATTGCAGTCTACAGTTTAGTCGCCTCTGTACATTCTTTATTTTTGTCGGCACGAGGAAGAGCGAAACGAGCCGGACACCACGAACCATCAAGGAGCGCCAAGCAAGCAGCCAATCAGCGCTGACCAGTGTAGTCTCACCCAAGGCGAGCTAGACGCTGCGCTCGACAACCTACAAGCCACGCTCTCATTTGTTAGGCAGCCACGTGTCAAGAAACAGTCGCGCCTATTCCGTCTTTACTTTTGATCATTAGTAGTGCTTTAAATAAATAACGTAAACGTAGTTTCACCGCCCGAGTTAAGGTAAGAATCACTTCGATGGTGATGCTCAGGGCTCTAGCGGATCCTCATGTTCTGCCAATTTGATTTGCTTTGTAGATTGTAGTTTTGGGGTAGTCGGTTAAATATCTGGACCCTGTGGGGTCTTCAGTGCGCTATGGTGCTATGATTTGCTTATTATTGTTGATTGTAGCTTGCAGCAAAATCCTTCTCAAATATTACTTGTTTTTGCTCTAATTTATAACGTATTTTGATAGGGGTTGTTGGTTTTGTAAAATTAATGTAAACACCAGTTTTTTAATAAGTGCTTTTTGCCATGAACTTTATTTACGGGAAAGAGTAATATTTGCGCCAACGGATTCTTTTAAGCTAAACTACACCACCCGTTCTACCATATGTCGTCAGAGGACTGAAGGTGGCCTGGGCACGTAAACTCTGCTTACTCCCTTTTTGCTGCTTTGAAGTGACCAGTTGACGCATGCGCCTTTGGCGCTCAACAACATAAAATTCTAGTGCCGTGCTGCTTAGCTTTTGAGATTTGTTTTTACGGGACGTGAGTAGGTAATAAGTAACAATAGAAGATTAGTGTCAGGGTGTATATTGGTTACTCGTACTAAATTCTGAGTTCAGCCTAGGCCGAGCGTAGTAATTCTAACTAGACCCTTATACTCTGTGTGTTAGACGGCATTTTTTAGAGTAATTATTTCAAGGTGCAATACAAAAATATCCTAAGAAAAATCATCACTTGGCAATAAAAACTTTATTTTCAATCTCTGCTGTATTATTTTTAACAGAGAGAGTAAAATAGAAATCTTATCGCAGAAAATATACTTTATTTTATTTAAATCTGCTCTGGGTTTAGCGTGCGTTATTCATATTTTTATTTTTTTCTATCGTTGCCTATGAAGACAATTTTAGATAAGTCTGAAGAAAAATTTAAGTCAAATTCTGAAAGCATTCATCCGGCGAGTGTATCACTTCTGATTCCATCTTTAAGCATGAGTAAATATACCGCCAAGCGACTTCAGCTTACTGTGTATGGACTTGTGGTCATTTTTCCTTTCTTAAGAAGGGCTTAGAATCACTGTATGAATTTAATTACAACCAGTAATAACCTGCAGCTGCATCCGAATTCATTAGACGTACCCGCATTTGCCTGGACGTTTGGCCAAAAGAGAGGAAAACTGGAGAAAACCACCTTTTAAGTTCACCTACTTTTTTGACATTAAAATTTGAAGGTGAAAATTCTATATTAGTTAAAACGCAGCGAATACACAACCCGGTCAAACGTCGCAGATGGTTACCCATTCAAGCATTTTCCGCGCTCGAAATGTTTTGACATCTGGACTCTTCAAGTCGATTTTCACCTAACACATATAATATATGTTATAAATGATAATTCATAATTGTCATTATTATCATGTTAATGCACTTATCTGTATTACTGGAAGGCAAGGCCGACCAAATCTTTCTTTCTTTCCCTTTGATACTCGAAAGTATCTTTTCAAATTTTTTCAACAAATGCTTTCTTTCGTTTCGTTTTATTGATATTTTTTAATCAAAATATACTTTTATTCTTAAATTTTATACTATTTATACCTCGCAGTCTATAATTTGATTTTATTTCTTTAGTAATAATAACAAGGTGAAGTCTACACTGCCGGTGCCGGCGAGGAAGCTGTTAGCATTTTTTCAAAATGGAAGTACTGTGAGCGTAGACAAAGTATTTTTAGTGTAAGTAGGCACTTCCTTAAACATAACGAATTATTTATTTGAATTACGAAAATCGCTCATAATTAGAATTAAAAAATATCTATTTTATAATTTGGTTAAATAGGTTCTAAAAAATATGAAGAAACTCTTGGGGACCGTCTGAAAATACATAACGCCTTCAGGACGGGAAATGTTTCCTGTAAAATGACGCTAGTGTTGAACTTACAAGCATGTGCTATAGAAAAACTGTTATTTAGAAGAGAGGGGGGATCGAAAATATCAGAAAAAAAGGTTACGTATTTTACGAACGGTCCCTCATTGTAAGAAATTATTTCGGACGAAATTATTTTTAAAAGTGAAGTTGTGCCCCATGTGCATTTCTGCCCTTCCACGAGACGCTATAAAGAAAAACGAGTTTGACCAACATTATTTCTGTGACCAGCAACAGGAATGCATCACTCCCGGCCCCTCCCTGAAAGATGTTAGAAAGGTTTAACGGTTTCACCAATATTATTTCTGTGACTAATCATTAAGGTATAGAAGCGAATTCTGAGGCCAAATTTTGTTATAAATCCTTGCACTTTAAGTACGAAACTCCCGATTCAAAATAATTCTTTTCAAATGGTCGTCTGGTTTCTCTTGTCATAGCCCCTTATGCCAGAAACAACTTAAGAAATGTTAATCCAAGTACGCACGTACCTGAAATGTACCAAAATTTACAGTCTGCCTGTTTGCTCTTGGGTTTGAATCTTTATAATAGAAACTCGTATTTGAATCGAAGAAGGTAAAGAGCTAAGTGAGTCGACAATAAAGCATACTGATTTCCTTTCTTGAAAAATACGGTTTACGCGATGACCGCACCTAACTTTCTTTTCTAAATGCTTAGCACTTTTCGAAAATGCGATCTTATATTCTTAATAATCTCAATTTAAATAGTTGCTTTTTGTTTTTGACTTTTTTTACTTTATTTCATTGAAAAAAGGTAATTAGTTACAGTTACTTTTCTCTAGTTGTATGTATTTAAAGTTACTAGATAAAGTAACTGTAAGTTTAAAACAACGTTTCCTAACTGCTTCTAGGATCGACCGAGAAACTATATCAAACACTGAACAAAATAAATTTAATATAGTAACAAAAAGTTAAATTTTTTTTTTAGTTTATACAAAAAAAAGAATTTATGAGTGAAACTTTAATTCAGAAAGAAAATCAAGATAACATTAACTCTCGACTTTTGGTTGCCGCTTATTATTAGCAGAGTAACGTAGGTCAGCTGAAATTCTTATTCATGCACAGAAAATAAAAAATTTCCGTAAGATAATTAAAAAATAAGGCATGTGCGCTCTAGTAATAAACTAATGACAAATAAATATATTTACATTATAAATTATGAACACAAATTTGCTTCAAGCAGGGTCACACTAAGAGACTATTCCTAAATAATAAAAGCTTCCATTTTTAAATTATAAAAGGTTACCAGCTTTACATAAAATCTGCACATAGCGATGCCGCAAAGAAAAATAACGATTCTCACTTTTCAAAAGATTATCAACTTCGCGTAAAATCTAAAAATAGTGAACGAGCAAAGAAATATAACGAATAGAACATAATTAACAAAACTGTCCAGTAAACACATTTTCTTAATTGATAATTTCAAGCAAAAAGGTCAATTTTTTCAGAGATTAACATACCCGCAATATCAATAAAAATAAATAGTTCAGCGCAAAACCGAATGACTTTGCATTTCGTATCGACTGCATTGAGACAATGAAAATTATCCTGGATTACACAATGAAAGGCTGTGTGTAACACAAAAAAAGAACAAATGCGTAAATCTGCCATTGAGCAAAGAAGACAAAACAGAAAATAATCGCAGTAAACACCCAAGTTAAATTCGGCCGTCTTACCTGGCAACAGACGACACAATACTCTTCCTCACAGATGATAAAAATTGAGTAGATCACTCCGTAATAACAAACTGCGTG
>JAUELO010042911.1:0-10309 GCA_032357855.1 Amphibolips quercusostensackenii | reverse complement strand
ATTGCACCATTTATTTAATTTCCTTTCAATATCTCGCATGCACCTTCAAAAACCATTTATCATTTACATTGGTCGATGTGTACGAGATACCGCCGTGTGTTTCGTGCTATTATTTCAGCTTGGAAAACGGTAGAAAATGTGCTTCGTGATGTTCTTACATCAGCTATGGACTTCTTTACATAGACTCTAGCCCCTACATCTAAGAACCCTTTAGAGCTGTCTATGTACTAAACGAGAATTTCTACTGTAAATAATTTTTACCTTTTCCCTTTATAATGACATTCTTTACTTTTAAAAATGATGACCTTAAAGGGTTACTTAAAGGATAATATAGCCTTCGCATTGCATGCCTTTAGTAGTATCATGTAGATCTTTTACTCAGACATCACTAAGGTTGCCCCCTTCTAGAAGTGTATAGACTTCCGCTGCTGCAATCTTTATCACGAAAAGGTGCAACAGCGGAATGTCCAGAATGACCTCAAAAGCTGCTGTCGGTGATGTTTTCATAGCAACAGTTAATGCCAAGCAGAAAACTCTCTGACGGCTTTTCAGTTGCTCAATAGAACTCGTAAGTTCAGACCTTGACAACCAGATTCTTGATGCATAATTGCATTCGCTATTATATGTTTGATTATCATTGTATGTAACCAATAAGTAATCCTGAGTTTCAAGTCCCAGGTTTTCGCGATTGCACATGTGAAGGACCTTCTTTATTCCGCATCGCCAGATCATCTTCATAGTCTTCATTGTGAAATGCCAATTCATTACAAATACTAACCTAGTCATCAAAAAAAGCGCCCAGTAGGTCTATACGAAAATCCTTTCTATGGGCATTACCTTGAAACTTTCGTTCACCGTTACACTAACTCCGTGTCTTTTAGGAGAACCGTATATAAGTTCCATTCAAGTGTTCCTAAATGCCCCCTTATGTCTTAAAACGTAAGAATTACTACTTTATCTTACTGCATTGTATTATAAAAACAGGAGGTAAATGCATAGAATTAAGGTCCCGCTTTGTGATAAATATTTATTTATCCTATGCAGCTTTAATTGTCTCATTAACTTCTCAAGAATTCAATAATTCATTTCAGCCCCTTCACCCAAAGGCAGTATTAATTTCCTCAATTGAAATAATCAGTTACTCCTCACGTTTCTACTAACTGTAGCAGTGTCAGGCATATTCTCGGTTTTCTGACAATAACACCTCTATTAGTCCCCTACTGCATTTTGTATCTCATTATTATATCTTGTTAAGGTTGCCCTGTACAATTCCTAATTCTTACTCTTTTTAGCCCTGGTTAGAACAGGTCAAGTATTCTTTTTCAGGTCCTCCAGTCTAGGATTCCACTGGAGTTCATTTCTATCTGTCTTCTTAATACGGAGAGGAAAATTGTCCTCATGCGCTTTGTTTACACCTTTTTGTAGGAATTTGACAGCCAATTCCATTTCTTTGACAGACTTGATTCTGCTCGGTAAAGCACCCAGTAAACTGTTGAGATTCTCCCTATAAGTATCCCAGATAGTTGCTTTAGGATGCCCATACCTCTGAACCTCAAAGCTGTCGGCTGTCAAGAAGAAACATTTCTGTCTATGATCCGATAAGGGCGTATCAATAGTTTCTCGCGCTGAGTAAATCACCATCGGTTAGCGCCTGCCTTCTTTTTGGTGTTCAATCTTTTTTTCTATTAAATATCTAAAAAAAATGTTGTTCGTCTAATAGATTTAATTTTGCCTTTAAAATAAAGTTCTGCGCTAAGTATTTCTATAGATCTATTGTAAATTACTGGTCCGGTTTTTTTACATAATCCTCTAACGTTTGCCTTGTTGATTCTCTCAGCCGCATCTTATCTGTTCCTAGACTTTATTCGGTAACTTGCTGTCAAACGGGGTTCTCTTCAGAGTCTTTGTCTAGCTAGTTTTTGTGTCTGATTTATTTAACAATTGCCCTCTCCACCTCTTCTCAGCAGCTCTCGACAATCTATCTTGCTGTGGTTCTTCTATTTGGTTTGACCTTCTGGCACTGGTATCACCAAGTTACTCTTGGCAAATTAAAATAGTAATGCTGCATAGAAATCAAAAAAATTTGACAGAATTTGGACATATTTACAAAATTTTACAAGTAATTACATATTTAAAAAAACTCATATTGTTGTACTTCATTTACCTTTGTTGTAAAAATTCATATTCACAAGAAAATTCACGAGAATTCTAAAACAATGCCTATTACAATTTTATTACAATTTGGCATGTGTCAATGTCGTTAGATAAAAGTTATATCAGTTTCTCAAGGTAAAATAAATATATGCTTGTAAGTAATTAACTTTTTCTAAATTTATATGGTGATGCAAATTAAAATACGTCATTGCTATATGACCTTTAATAATTTATATAAGCGATTATGCTCGGAGAGGGGAATACACAAATACCTCAGAACAGTATACATAGATACACGAAACATCAGGATATTCATTAGTTACGCTGCTCTTAAAATTGTTCTTTTTTCAGTCATTTCGACATTTTGAAACAATGAGAATCCTTTACACGCTGGCCTTAACCTTAGACGTTATTTTCAATTACGTGGGTAAGTATTTGCATTTGTTTTTATCTATAAAAATTTTCTAGGGCTTGATAGTCCTATAAAGAACGGGTGATACAAATTACAATTAAAATGTGATGGCGATCGACTTTCAGTAAGTACATCGGTACATTATTAAACATTAATGAATTTAAAATACCATGTAAACTTTTTGATTATAAATAATTTTATCATTATTTTTCTAGTGAAGAATAACAATCAGACAGATGTTTAGTACTAACGTATCTTGTTCAGTATTTTAGTTGTTTTTTTTTTTTAAATGAAACATTGAACCTCACAAAATTTAAGATAAAAACTAATAATGCAGAAGTTTCGGGGTACTTGAAATAGTCTTAAAAATAATTCTTCTCTAACTTTTTTTTTCATTTTTTTCACAAAAATAACGATCTCGAATTTTTGTTGTGACTTTGAAGAACAGTGAAATAGAATTAATTTATAAATATATATTCTTTTCCGTTTTTCTTGTATTCTTCAGAAATGTATAATTGACACGTATTTTATTTATTTCAATATATTTTCAATTTTTATGCTATGACTCTTAAATCTTCTAAAGTCTATAACATTCAACCTTTTTTAATCACTAATAAGTCTAAAACTATTTATCTTTAGGAAAAATTCTCGTCGTCATTTTAGTTCGTATCTTGTAGAAGCACACAATATTTCAATACAATTATAAATAATTGCAAATTAAAATAACTATAAAAAACGGTCCGACTTCAAAAAAATTTCAACTATTTATAACAATTGCAACAAAAAAAAGGTGACATAACAAAAACAATGCATTATTTTTATTTTTTCATTTAGCTTATACGAAATACGAACTTTAATGATAACGAGAATTTTTTTTAAAAATGAATTTTTTTAGAGTAACTTTAAAAAAAAGTTGTATTTCATATTCTTAACAAATTTTTAAAATCATAGCATAAAAATAAGAAATATCATATTAAAACAAAAAAAAATACGTTTCAATTATTTTACTCTAAAACATGCGAAAAAATTTTTTGCTGCAATCGATTTTGCTGTTGTGAATCTGATATAAAATAAATTATACTTGATGTTTATGAAAAAAATAAAAAATATAATTTCGCAATACTATTCTTTTATTGTTTAAATTAACTATTAAACGTTACACAAACGCTACGCAGAGAATCTTATGATAAGCTGTAACTAACTCATGCAGAATAAAATGAAATTATCAAATTTTCGTTTTACAATTTTAAACACATTTTTAAGATTGAAAATTCATTAATATTTTTTGTCCTTTTACAGAAATATCATCAGGCATGCCCCCTAAGACAAGAGACTTCCTAAAAAATTTTGGGAAGAGTAACGAAAATTCGAATAATCAAGGTAAACTTGGTTGAAATAAAAATGTATAACTAAAGTGTTCAATAATAAACAGTTTTCATATTAACAGCTTAAAAACTACACATTGATGATCTTCTAAATTAGAAAATGTTTTACTCTCATTGAAACTTGTTCTCAATGTTTTAAAAGAAAATTTTCAAAAAAGTATACTAACCCAAAATATAATTTGTTTATTCAGTACTATTCTTGAAGTTCTTTTTCTCTTAAGCATGCTGTTCCATTATACATTTATGTCATAACTTCTTTAGCAAGCGCCTTAAAATTTGTTTTTTATAATGTGGGAAATTTAATACAGCGAATCATTACACAGAAAACTATCATAGGATAATAAGCATTGATGTATATTATGAAAAATATTGCAATCCCTTAATATTTTTGGCAATGACTTTGAATTTCTGTAAGTCTTTGAAATCTGTGAAAATTTTCAGAAATCTTGCAAAATGATTGAAATTTTTTAAAATCATTAAAGTACTTGGAGATACTATGATATTTCTCACATCTTCTAAATACTTTTAAATTGTTCGAAATCTTTGGAAATCCTACTGAATTCTTTCAAATTTATTGGGAGTCTTTGAAATCGTTCACAACAACTCATAATTTTTTGAGAGCCTCTAAAATTATGTTACGCAATAAATTAATTCAATCTTAAAATCTGGTGATCACTTAAAAAAAAAACTTTTAAACCGCAACGGTTGCAGTTTTATAAGACGCAGTCATTTAAGCTAAATAAATATTTTACTAAAACAGTTGATAATAATATATTATACAATAAAATACTCAAAAATATTGCTCCGAATCCATCTAAGTCTGAGAGAAGAAAGAACATAATACTAATGATAATAACAATTTTTTTATGGTGAAAATACGTTTGACTATGACAGTGTTTAAAAATTGACGGGAGCTATGTTAAACGACGATACTAGTGTTCCAAAACAACTTTCTTTTTTTCGAGTAATTTCTATATAATATGGTTAGTAAGGTGAAAAAATGGAATTTATCTTTTTAATTTCTTCAATATGCTTAACAAAATTTATTTTTTTTAAATTAAAATTGGCTATTATAAATAAAACTACATACGTGCTCCATGTAAACGACTATGGGATATATGTTTTATATAAAGAAATGTAGCACCAGAATATGCATCACTTATATTGTTAATCAATTTATTCAATAATACAGTAATTAGTTTTTCGCCCATCTACTAAAAATGAGGATTACTTCTACAATAGGATAATCTGATTTTCTATATTTCTTTTTGCAGACTTAAACTCGCAAATTGAGTTTCCACTAAATGAAGACCGTATCTTTGATGCCCATCGCTTCAGCCCTTCTTCTTACCCTGAGAGACATTATTCTTCTAAGAGATATCTTTCTCCTGCTAGACCACTTTTTCCGAAACCTTCGGTCACAACTTCGCCTCCTGCCGAGCCCCTTCTTCAAGCCCGTTCCAGGTCTCCTCCTGATATTAGCCGTCCTATAAGTCTAAAAAAATTACTACCTGAACAACTTAGATTTGTTCGGCTTATCCCCCATCTAAATCCGAACCGTGTATTTGAAATTCGAAGATTCACTTTTCCTCTTGATAAGCCAATGCAATTAAAAGGAAAATCACACCTACCTGAGCCCATGAGTACCGAAGAACAAACTGTATTATCAACGTCTGATGGTGACATCTTTGCAATAGTAGAGCGTGGTAGGAATCTTCGTAGCATGCATATTAAAAAAATGGGAATTTTAAAACGGGCAAAAATAAACATGGAAAGCAAGGTAGTTACAGAAATGACTCCAGAAGAAATACGGGAAACTCCATCAGGCAGATCTTCACCAATATCAAAGAGCTTCAAATTAATAAAACTAGAGGACAATCCTTAATGCCACGGTTTAGAAATAGCTTCAGGGGTTGCCTGCGATCCTAAATAAGAGAAATACAACGAAAACAGTCGGGTGCAGGTAAACCATTTCATAACATTCCGCAATCTTCGCATGTGGGTACCCGCGCACTGCGCCTTTCCGCTAAGCTGCTAGTGTTTTTTAAGCATGGTTGTCAACCACTTTCGCCCCGCTTGCTCAGGGACTGCATAAGCCAGCAGATCTAGGAATCACTTAACCAGAGATTTCTTGAACAAGTCTTTGGTGTAAGATTTTATATTGGTCATGATACAAAGAAGGATCAAAATGTAACTAGTAACTTGTAATTAGAATCAATATTTGATACATTATTTATTTTTTCCAAGACTTCAATTTTTTAAGAATTTCCTTGTCTTCTTAGTCTATGAATAGTGCTTTTATATGCTATTACATAAATATCTGAGACAACTGCAGACCCAGATATCGCAAAATTGTAACAATATGTACTAAAAAAGCAGCATTTGATTACATATTTTTCTATAGATAGTTCTATATCTTTACATGCGTTCCTAAGAAAGCATTTGACGATCTATTATATTTCTTTAATGCGTCTTAGCCTAGAATAAAGTTAACTTAAAAAAATCAAAGAAATTAAAACTAAACTTTGAAGATGTTACACAATTATTATTAATTAGGTCCGTCAGGAGACTACTTCATGCAGATACTTAAATTTCAATTCTAATATTTTTATAAGAGATTAACAAAACAATAAATGTGGACTTAATCTTATCAAACGATGTAAGTAATTGTTGCAAAAGTTGGCTAGAAGCGCGTGAGTATCTGTGCATTGACCCTTTTTCCGCCACGCTTCTTCTCAACATGCATGGCCGAGCAAGCCTCTATCGACACCGCAACTTCGGGTCTCATCACGTAACCGCAGTGACAACAGGTCTATAAAAATTGTGAATAGAAGGTTTTTAATTCTAGATGCCAGTGTAGCTTGCCAGAATCTTTTACCATATGCAGAAAGCCTTAAATTGCCTTATTTCACTTCATAAATACTAAAATTATATCAATACTCGACAAACACGAAAAGCCACTGGACCGTGCAATGGGTTTTACTCGTTTCGACACATCTTATTTGTGCTTGTGCAGTGCTCGTTATCAGTGAGTTAACTTTTGGATTATCACTATGGTTCGTGTATTCTTTCTTTCATTTCAATTAAAATTTTTTAAATAATAAGAAAAATAGTAGCTAGCTATTGATCAATAAAATATAAAGTTTTTTTTTGTGTTGGTTCGCCCGTCACTTGAATTGCCCAAAGATTTATTTGTTATGCATTGCAAAGCTACTGGAATCTACAAATAACTTTCCTGCTGTAATGTTCGTTCGCGCGTACTGTGACTTGTGAGTGTTTGTAGATGAAAGCACTACAATGGAACCCTTTTTGAATTCAACGTCTTATTCAAATAAAAATAAAATCAAGGTGCTGACCACATTAAAAATAAATAAAAGTGTTATTAAATTCCTCAATGGTTAACTATCTGTACAAAGGTTTGCAGCACCGATTTTTCCGGCATTAGGAATGATTGTCAGACTGAGCTTTACCAGAAAAATCAAAAAGATGTCCTCTTTATATTGACAAACTTGCTGCAGTTTTGAATTCACAATGGTCTCTAATTAAATCAACACAAACTAATGCTTCCAATTTATTTTAGAAAATCGGAGCTTAAAGGAAAATTAATATTTCGTTATAGAAAAGCAAAGTGAAGTTAAGCCGTAAGTCCTCTCTTTTGGTACGTTTTTTATGGTGTAAAATTCGTATCATAAATTGTTAGAACATTTTGACAACACCTACGCAGAGGCCAAAAAAAAACAAAACAATTTTTAAATAAGTGACCGTAACCTTTTACTAAGAATAATCACAAATTAAAACGTAACATCCTTGAGAGCAGAGCTATTAGGAATTCAAAAAAGCATCCAAAACATTAAGTAATATTTCAGACCATAAAAACAGCTAGCGGATGAAAAAGTAAGATGAATTTGTGAAACTGCTTTTTTCTTTAAAAAATACCCAAATTATGAATTTATTGATAAAAATTGTTTAACTTTTAATTTATTTCTGTAAACTTTTATTATATTATAACAGAAAGTTGTTAAAAAGGCATTCTTAGTAGGTCGGGCTATAACTATCGAATTTTGACGAATCAAATCTAAACGCTAAGAAAAAGTTGCCTTTCTTCTTACAGTCGTGATTTGGTTGTTAAAAATAATATATGTATCGACTAGGCTTAATCTAGAAAATGTATTTAGTTGTTTTAGAAATCTCATTTCGTCAGTCTGTGTTATTAAAAAAAAAATAAATATTTCCTCATTATTAAGACTGAAAATTAATTCTTATACGGAAAGATTATATGTAGTGAAAAAAATAATATCTAATTTTTTCACTATGAGTAATTTTTCTGCATGTGTTGACAGTCGTGATGTAAACTAATTGTGTTTACCAGAATAAAATTCTAGTACTATTTTCTAATGGTGATATATGTGAATGTTCAGTAAAAAGGTATCTGAGTTTCTCAAGGTGTAATAAATATACGTCTGCGATAGTTTGAATTTCACTGAATAATTAACCTTATACTAATTTTGTTATCGCATTAAGTTTCGCAATAATTAATATAAGATATTCATGCTCGGAAAGAAGAAAACACAAATGTCACAAAAAAGTGTACATCCATAAATGAAACATGAGAATGTTAATTAGTTACGCTGCTCTCCAAATACTCAGTTTATTGATTATTTCAACATTTAAAAAAAATTAAAGTTCTTTATACGCTGGCTCTAACCTAGAATGTTATTTTTATTTGTATCAGTGAGTTAAGAATGAACATCTGTTACACACTTATAAATGTAAAATACTGTGTAAACTTTTTGATAATGAACAATTATTAATTTCTCATCTTAATCTGTGTTTTACAGTTATTTTCAATGAAAACTTCGTGCCTCACAAGATTTAATCTTGATCGCTTATCACCGAATTTGCAAGTTTCCAAACTTAGATATGAAATTCTTCTCAATAAAAGTCAAAAGTTCTGAAGTTTTCTTTATTTTCGAGAAAAAATATCTCTTATTGAATAAAGTAAGAAATCAGATTCAAAAGTAATCAACTTCTAAATTACATGTCATTTTTTCCAAAATAACAATTTTGAATTTCGAGTGTGACTTTAAAGTTAGGTGAAGTAGATTATTATATAAATCTATACCTTTTCCATCATGAAGTCATCATGTGCCTGTGCTACAAATTTGTGCAGATAGTTTAACCTAACTACAGATTTCACAATACCCTACTTAACACTATTACTTCAAACCAGAAAAAATTTTACATGCATAAAACCTTAATTTGAATGCTTTCAGGACAAATTTTCAAAAAAGTGCTTAACCAGAATATTATTTTTTTTTTATTCAGCATCTTTTTCAAGGCTGGTTTCCGCTTAAAGCATGCCCTTGAATAAGATATTTCTATAAAATATAAAAAGAAACATAACTACTGTATATATATTGGGCTAGAACCATCTTAAGTCTGCAAAAAAAACATAATACTTATAATAGTACTATTATTATTCTTATGATAAAAATATTTTGCGTTGAGATAGTGTTTGAAAATTGACGAGGGTCACCTTAAACGACGATACTTATGTTTCAAAATACTTTTTTCTGAGTTAGTTCTAGATAATATAATAAATAAGGCCAAAGAATAAAATTCACTTTTCCAAATTCCTCAAAATGTTTAGCAGATTTATTTTTTTAAATTTTAGAAAGGCTAATATAGCTAAAACTACATAAGTTGACTATGTAAACAACTATAGGATACATGTATTATATCACCTGATAAAGCACTAAACTGCTTCAAAAAAAGATTGATTATCAAATTTTTTATTAGGTAAGGGAAAATGTGACAGAATTTGAAATTGAAATTCGAAGAAGTATGCCAGCAGAAAATACACGACGAGAATTTAGTCCCCTCCGTTTGTTCTAGCAGACTTGAGTTCACAACTCGATCTTTCACCTCATGTCGACCCTATCCTTGGTGTTCCTCGCTAGGGTACTTCTTATTCTCCAGAGAGACGTTCTCCTGAAATGAACCTATTTCATTCCAGACCTTATTTACCGATTACTTTGGTCGAGTCTTCGCCTCCTGCCGAGCAGCATCTTCGTGCCAGGTCCGTGTCTCCTCCTGCCATTCGTCATCCTGTACGTCTATGGAAATTACTAGCTGAACAACGTTGGTTTTTTCGGCTCATTTGCAATTCTAATCTGAACTGTCAATGTTGAGTTCGAAGATATACTTTTCCTCCCTATGAGCCAATCAAATTAAAAGTAGGAAGTCAGGTATTTAAGCCCATGAAAACCGAAGAACGGACTGTATTAACAACGTTTGATGGTTAAATCTTTGCAATACCCGAAAAACTCTATTAGGCAGTTCTTTGCCGATGTCAAAG
>JAUELO010042903.1:0-10309 GCA_032357855.1 Amphibolips quercusostensackenii | reverse complement strand
GTATCAGAGATTGGTACTTTTGTAAAGAGAGATACTATGTCGAAACTAACTAGGATGTTTTTGGGTTGAATGTGAATCTGTTGTATTTTGTTAATAAAGTCAAAAGAGTTTCGTACGTGTGTGATAGATTTTCCTGTAAACGGCTTTAGTTCTTTGGCGAGGAAGCGCGCTAGTTTTCAAGTTGGTGAGTTTATTGCACTGACGATCGGTCTGAGTGGAATGTTATTCGTATTTTTTCACACGATTAAACCCCTAAAAAACTCTTTTATTACAATGAATCATCGTGAAAGCATTAAGTCTATTCCAAAAGTGCATGGTCTGGTCATTCGTACTGGGGTGCCAACGACTAGAGACTATACTTTTTGTAATGATTTTCATTGGCATCCCCTCGCCCTAAAATTAATAAATACATTATTACCGAGGTTCAATTCTTAATTTTATTTTATTTTAAGCACTCTTTAAAAAATAATTACAAAACAATGAAACAGATTCACTTAATTATAACTTTGCTATAAAAAATTAAAAATATCGCCAGCATAAGATTTTCTTTAGAAACCTTGATAAATTCTTAGCAGAATAAAAATGAAAAAGAATTTAATATTTTATAAATAAATTTAACGTTACTTTGCAGAAGTTGTATATACCCATATGGGCAAAAATGCATTTTCATAATATTTAACGAAAATTAGAGAAGGTCCTTATAACAGACGCAGTGTTAACCACTATTCCATAGTGGTAAGCTTCGTGAATTATCATCATGTAAATATTAAGCCCATTTGCTGAGTGAAAATATATGTATGAATTTATTTAGCGCTATTTCGCTTATAAAAGTCTTACTATCCAAATTTATACAGTAAAAAAAATAACCTCTGTTTTATACAATTATTTGTGAATTTGCGCAAGACATTCAAAAGTATATAGTTTGTAATGCAAAAAAAGAAAAAGTATAATGTAATTATTTGTTTGAAGAAAAAAATCTGATGGGTGCAGAGTTTTTAATTGTTTAAAAATTGCAGATTTACCACCTTAAATTCTGAATTATATGGAGAAAATTCCTTTTTTGCTAAAAAAAGTGAAACACTGACCGTAAGAAGGGTTCCAGAAACGTTTTTCTCCAATAATTCAGTTTCTTAAGTTCATACAGTTTAAAATAAACATCTACATTAGTTTCAACGAATTGTGTAACTAAATTCTTGTCCTTCCAACTGATTATGAGAAATAAATATTTGAAAGAACAGGCTTTATATAATATAATCCACGAGATAACGACTGTAGTTATGAGTGAAAAAAGTTAGAATTATTCGATTTTGAATTAAATAGAAAAAAAACAATTTCAGAACAACATAAAACCTTTTTTTCGGTTTGATATCATTATAACAAAGTCGTGGGTGGAAAAACTGACATACTTCAGACAGCTAGTAACCAGATGTTATAGTTCCTTTTATTTCGAAAACGTCCAACGTTTCGAGAGTTGGATACTCTCCTCAACAGGGAAACAAAGTTCATTTAAGTCGAAAATTTTTATAATAACTGGTACCTTATCTCAATCTTATTTCTCTGTGACAAATCTGTAATTTTTTTTCTAATATTAAATTATAAATATATTAATTTTTAATAAAGAATAATCTACCATTGTACAAAGTTAAAAGTGAAATTTATACAAAAGTAAGGTTATAATGTTAAAATTTCAATTATTGTTACCTGTGTAAAACTTTCATTAATTTTCATGATGTGTTGAAATTTTTCTTATTGATGGTGAAACGTTAATGTTATTTTAATAATATTTAATTATAAAATAAAAGATTTAAATTAATAAAAGAAACAGAACTTGCGTTCTGCTCTATTTTCGTGTTTGCTATCAAGAGTACAGAGATAGAGAGATGAGGTGAGTAAAGATGTAAAGTTCAGTAAGGAAACAATATTTTTCAGTAAGGATTCTTTGTATATACATAAAATTTATATTAATTGATAATTTTTATTGCATTATAATTATAATAAAAAGAGTATGAGTAAAAACATTAGAAATGAAATAAGAGAATTTAAAATAACATTATATAACGGACTATAATATGTAAGATCAGTATTTATATTTAAGCAATTATCACCTTCGTTCCTAATAAAAACATTTCAGCTACATGTTTTTTAAATTCATTAGGCTCATGGTGTAACACTCGAACATGTCTCCAATCAATAAGATGACCAGTTGGAACTTGATGTTTAGCTATAACTTCATGATTCCTTGAACACTGTCTAAAGTTACCATAATGTTCTTTAATCCTGGTAGAAAGTAATCTACTAGTTTGTTCGACATAACACTTTTCACATTCCAAACATTCAATTTCATATACTACGTTAGTTAATTCATAACTGTCTAAAAAATCCTTGTCTGATTAAATGAATTTATCAAATTTAGAATCAACTCTAAAAATTTAATATCAAAATCTTTTTGAATTCTTTTTACTTCAAAAGATGAACTTCCATGGAAGGGTATAGAAACTAGAGGTTTTAAATAATTTCTAACTGGAAGCAAGGTTGGTCATAATGTAGTAGGTTATTTCAGTTTCTTTAATTGGACTTTGATGTGTACTTGTACAATTTTTTAAAAATAATTATCAAAATATAAAAAATTTCCAATAAAATCAATATTTGATTTGTGAAAAGATTCATGTGATAAATTAAACATTGTGTCAACTAAATTTTTAATAGCTATTTTATGTTGATTTGGATGATTAGACAACAAATGTATGTGACTGCCTAAATAAGTTTTTTTTCTATACCAGTCTGTAATGATAGTTCCATTAATAGTTTTTATAACTTTGACATTTAAAAAAGGTATAGAATTATTTATTTCTAGCTCGTGCGTGAATTTTAATCTTGGATGATGAGAATTAAATTTTTTTAGAACAGAATTTACTTTTTCTTTGGGTAAAATAATAAAAATGTCATCAACGTATCTAAAATATTTGTGTAACTTGAAATATAAATGATTAATTATTGTATTCTCAAGGTCTTGCATGACTAAATCTGCTAAAATAGATGAAATTGGTGAACCAATGGGAGTACCATGAACTTGTCTATAATATACACTATTTAATTGAAAAAAAGTTTTTGTCATTAAAAATTCTATTCCTTTTTCAAATTCTCTTAAAGGTGAGTCTGTATAATTTTTAATGCATATCCATCTACTGAGGACGCTTTTTTTAACCAAATCTATTAAAACATTAGTAAATAAGGATGACACATTTTAAAGACACCATAATGTGATCATGGGGAACTGTTCGTTCAGTAATTATATTTTTATACTCAGAAGAATTTTTTACATGACCTTTTGGAATAACTTAAGGTTTTTTAAAAATATTAATTAAGATTTTACCGATTTTGAAAGTAAAAGAATTAATTAATGAGACAACAGGTCGCATAGGACAATTTGGTTTATGTATTTTTGGTAGACTATATATTCTAGGGACAATAGTGCCATGAACCAAAATATCCTTACGTTCTGTCTTCTCTCCTAAAAAAACATCTATTTTCAAAGAGTCTAATAATTTAAAATTTTCTCTTTTTGATTTAATTTCAGGATTGATATGTAACTTTTCATATATTGTAACATCATTAAGTAAATTATTCATTTTGTTAATATAACTATTTTTATTGAGAACTTAAGTAACATTACTTTTATCTGCATGGGTTATAAGTAATTGTTTATTTGATTTAATAAAAGATTTTTTTTTTTTTATATTTTGTCCAAAAATTCTATCTAAATGTGAAATTTCATTGCGGTTCAAAAATTGTCGTGAAGAATTTAGAATTCTATGTCTAAGCATATCACGATCATCTGAGATCTCGATTAATCCAATATTAGAATCAGCATCTTTCACAATGTCAAATACTATATTACGTTTGTTAATAAAAAAGGATGAACTGAATTTTTCTCCCAACCTTAAAACGTCATTTATTTCATCAGGAATTGTAACCTTAATGAAATTAATAATCCAAGGGTCTTTAAAACCTTGGTTAATTTGGTTTTTATGTTTATTGATATTTAATTGTTCAAAGATATTATTATTAACTAAATTTTGAAATTTTTTATTTAAGCGATATTTTTTTTGTGAATCATTTGAAATATTATTCTACTGATTTTGTAAAATATAAGTATAAATACTAGAAGGTAAAACATTTCTTAAATTGATCTTAATATCATTAAGATTATTGTTAATAAATTGTAAGTGTGTGTTTAAATCCTTGATTCCATCATTCAATAAGCGACGTTTAAAAAAATCTTAGATAAAATCAACATGATTCTTAACTGAAAAACTAAACAAAAGTAAATTCTTAACATTTTTCGTAGCATTAGTGATGTTTTTTGGCTTTAAACCATGACTTCTACAATTAAAGAAAAAGACTTCTCTAGCTTTTAATTGTTTGATCTTTCTGTTTAAATAAATAAAATTCTTTACATCTGTAATAGAATTCGGGTAGTGTGTTTTGATTTCGTTCAAAAACATGATGAAAATTTCGACTTAAGAACTAAGAAATTAGTACTATATTATGTCAAAACAGTAAAATATACTTAAGCTTGAATCGATGCTGTTGATGTAAAGTTGATGCAGATGTTTTCTTGTCTCAGATAATAAATTATAACAAAGTCGTGGGTGGAAAAATTGGTTACCAATTGTCTGAAGTGTGTCAATTTTTCCACCCACGACTTTGTTATAATTTATTATCTGAGACAACAAAACATCTGCATCAACTTTATATCAACAACATCGATTTAAACTTAAGTATATTTGACTGGTTTGATGTTATTCACAATTAGTGCACAAATAATAAATTTTTAGATGAAGAAGCACGCTTTTTATTGTATAATTAGGGTAGATTGGGGCAGCGTCGTCCGATTAACATTCATTGCTCTGTATAAAGTTAATATGACGTGGAATTGATTAGTTTTTTTGACACATCGTGTCCCACACTGTTGTATAACACAGTTTCATGTGTATTATTTATTTCAATAAAACAATGATTTTATAATTTAATTACTTCCAACAAGCTGCATTTAGACGACGCTGCTCCGCATACATGGGCAACGGTAGCCGCAGCTTTTTTTAGAAATATAGAAACATCTTAGGATTGGAAAATTTGATGGTTTGGTTTGTAAGAATTTTATGCTTTGGAAAAATAACCTTAAAACGTATTTAGTAAGAAAGAAAAGGTTTTTCTTAATCGAAAATAGTGATGGACAATTTTAAAGATAACTAAATGAGTTTTTAAATGTTATTTATATTAGTTTTCATGTTCATCCTTTTCTTGAATGCAGCCCAGAAGATATGTAGTGTATCTGCATTGCCGGTCGTATTATCGACTTAATTTATAGTAGAATTACCACTCAAGCATTTGTCAATATTTTGCTGGTTGCCGTTGCCCCGATGAAGGAGCCTCAAGTATTTTTTATATTCAAAATATTTTTGACTTGAATGAGGATAAATTTTCATAAAAAACGTGATGTTATGATGTTTTATCTATCAGAACATTAAATTTACATGCTGTTAGTATTTCAAATAATGTTGAAAATGTTATACTCCACCCAGCGAAACTTACATTCTTTTGATGTAAAAACTGTTTTTTACATTATTTTTATTTCGCAATTTAAGTTGTCAAGGTTTCTGTTCATGGACTGCTTATCTAATTAAATAGATTTATTTAGTGCAAATAACAATTAAAATGGTTAAGAAATAATGATGTTATTGTACGTTTAGTCTCGACCTTTTTTTGGATTGAATAACGAAGCAAGTCATGGAAATGAGGTCAAATTAAACATGTTTTATTTGACCTTAATTTCCATGATTTGCTTCGTTATTAAATAATGATTTATTTGCAAAAACACTTTTGCCGGGATGGTTGCCGCTGCCCCGGTCTACCCTATCATTTTCATGCAATTATTGATAACCTTTTGATATAAACTATTTACGATATTTTGTAAGAAAATTTAACAATTCGATCTGTTCCAAGAGATTATATAAAAATCATTATTACTCTTCATAGAAAAATTAATTAAACTATAAATTAACGTAAGCTAATTCTTATTCTACTAATTTTTTCGCTCTATTTTTGTATATATATATATATATATATATATTTTTTTTCAAATAAAGGCAATATCTTAATTATTCCAATAAAACTTTTTTGTCATATTCTTACATCAGAAGTTAATTATATAAATTAATTTCAATCAAACCTCAATTCATTTCATGTTTTTATGTTTTATTATCGTATTGCAAAATATTGTAAGAAAAGCAAAATATTACTTTAGATTTATATAGAAAATTGTTCAAGTTGAAAAATACGGATAATATTGATTATTTTTCGTTATGCAATTAAATTGAATCGTTGCAAATAACTTTTTTGTGTTCCGGATGACATGGTGTCCAAAATAAAATGATTCGATTTTTTCGTAAAGTTACAAAAAAACTGCGTTTTGACAATTTCCTAAATCTTTTGAAATTTTTTCAAATCTTTTTCCATATTTTTGTCTTAAATTTTTCGACATCTTCTCTCAATTCAAACAACTTCAAAATCGCTTCAAATCTCCTAAAGCTTCTGAATATCATTTGAAGTAATTCAAAATTTTCTTAACATTTTTGAAAATCCTGACAATTTGGAAAAATTTTCGTAAAAGCTTTCATATTATTTTTGACATATTTTTAAATCTATAAAACTTAAAATCAATCTTTTAATCTTCTAAAAGAATACCCAAATCATTAAAAGAAAATTTAAGAAATCTTATTGTCGGTAACGGTAATTTTTGCGTGCCGGTACCGACAATTTCTTTTTACCAGTAAATTAGGATATTCTAAATTTTTGCCATAATTCCCTTTTTCTCATCTCTTTCAAAATGTGTAAAAGTTTACAAATTATAGTTTAGTAACAAAATGTTACGAGCAACGTCATTTCCTAATATTAAGAAATAATTTTTAATTGAAATTTTACTTTTTATTAGTACTGCTTAGAAACATTTATAAATAAATTGTATTATTGATAAGATTCTTGAAGTAATCAGATATAAGCAACCTTTTTTACATTTTTGTTAACAAATTGTTAAAATCACTTATTTTAATTATACAATCTAAGTAATTTCAAGAAGCTGCCACCTATTACTTGTAAAGTAAATGTATATATTTGCCATTTACTTTTGTCTAAAATTACCTATGAACAATTAAATTTGTTGATGCAATTTCGGAAATATTTGACTAAAGCAGTGAAAGAATGCTATCCTTCTTTCCATTTTTCAAAAACATATTTCATATAATAATATTTTTTTCTTTGAAGTGATTTGCTAAAAATATGTTTCCTACTTTTTTGCAAGTGGGTCAAGATAGAATTATTCAGCATTAAAATGTATGCCATACTAAAGAAGATAATTTTATTTGGTATACAACTAACTTATACATACATATACATCTTTTAGATTAAAACCTAAAGCATTTTAAATTTTTCCAAATATCGTTATCGGTACCGGTAAAAAAAAATTACCGATGCCCACAATAGGAATAAAAAACATTTTCTACCATTCCTGGTATATTTTAAAATGATTTTTTATTAAAAATAATAAATTTTGGAATAAAATTTAAAAATATTGTAAGACTTTTTAAAAGATTTCTATAAAAAATCGAAAAAAATCTAAAAGATTTTACGGCAATTTTCTTAGTTTTGATAGATTTTCACTATTTTGGGGAAATATCTTTATCATTTAAAGAGATATGTAGAAGTTTTCAAAAATTTTCTAAGATTTAAAATAATTGAAAAAATGTTCATTCTTAAAGATTCCGAATACAAAATTTAGAAGCTTTTCAAGAATTCAAAAAGATTTCAAGAGAATTAAATTTTTTTAATTTTAAGGGAAATTTAAAATGATTCTGCATTTCGCAACATTCATTTTAAAAGAATATATAAAAAGATTTCAAGTAGAAATTTGGTAAAATTAAAAAAAACATTTTTTTAAACTTGAAAGATTTTAAGGAATTAAAAACAAAATGTAGATTTTTAATGATTTCTGAACAAAACGTGCAGAAGATTTTTAATGACTTTCAAAGGTTTCAATATAATAGTATAAATATTTTCTTAAGATTTCTGAGAAAATTTAAAATTAATATTTTATTTTGAAAAATTAATTTTAACCCAATGATTCAGAAGATTTTAAAACCATTAAAGATTTTTAAAATTGTAAAGAAAGAATCTGTAAGATTCTTAGCAATTTTAGGAATAATTCGAGTCATTTAAAAATATATGTAGGAATCTTAGAAGTTTTAAAGAGATTTAAAATATTTGAAAACTTTGAAAGACTGCCGAAAATTCATAAAATAATTTTTAATTTCTTTCAAACTTCTCAAGTTGTAAATACCTTTAAAGCTGAACTGAAGTTTTCGTAACATTTTCTCTGATCGTTTACATTAAAAAAGCCTTATTAGAAATTTTCTAGGTATGTTTTCGACATATCTGAAATTGTCAAATATCTTTTTAATTTTTCTCAAGAAACCTAAAAAAATTGTGTTTATGTTGTCGTAAAACCAAATAAATATATAAACCTGAAAAAATAAATTGTTATTTGAAATTTTTATTTTGTATTAAAAATTATTTCCCACTTAAATTGAAAAACTATACTATACTCCTTATATTATTTTTTGAAATTAGTTTTTCTTTGAAATTAAAATTTTTCATTTTCGTGGTCCTCCTTTTTTCCTAGAAAATTGAGACTTTTTGAGAATATAAGTTTACTATTTTATCTTTATCAGGCTCACTTTTTCATGAAATTAATATCTTTTTACACAAACATTTCAAAAAGATTATTTTTAACGCAAATAAAGTAATGTTAAACAGACGGAGTTAATAAGTAATTCCAGTTTTTTCGTTTAGAAGCAGTAGCTTGTAGATACATCATGTTTTTCAAGGTGATCTGGCCTATTTACAAGTTTCACAATATTACATTTTATTATTTCAATGAAGCTAAAAATTTTATCAGGGCGTCTAATTTTATTTAACGAACGCCTTTACCTGTGTTTTTTTGTCAGGAAAATTCTTTTATTTATAGGTTTCTTATCACTAAATTGTTTTTCCTCTTCTTTCTCTCCTGAAATTCAAATGCTCTCTTTATTTCTAAAAACTCTTGTTTATTTCCGTACTCCTCATTACCCGGTTGACAATTGACTTTCCCATTCGATTTGATTTATTTCCTTTCCTTATTTTATTTACAATCTCCGCAACTTTTTCTTTAGTAGACTCTAGGTCTAACATTTTTCTTTCTTGTTCCATTCTTCTGTTTTCTGTTCAAAATCTTTATTTAGCTGCCCTATCTCTTCCTTGTGGTACTCCTTTTCTTTCTCTAATTATAATCTTATTTCACAGTTTTCTCAATTCTTTTCCAGAAGCTGATTCCAGATATTGATTATCCACATTTACATTGATCTGGATTTTTTTTATATTCTGCACAATCTTTTGAAGTATTAAAATGTTTATAAATCTGTTCAAAAATTTTAAGGGCATGTGATACTTAAAAAATTCTCGAATTTCGTAGTGTTAGGTTTCCCCGGCTTTTCTCCAGCAATAATAAACGTTACAGCCTGAAAAATCGGGGAATGATAGAGAACATGATAAGGGGCGTCCCTCGACTATTTTTTTGTAGGATCATTGAAAAAATTTTTATTTGTCTTTACTCCTAAAGTACACAGTATTTTTCGCAGAAAACTTAGGATGAGGAAGAAAGCATAGAAACTAATGTCCCGAAACTAACCTTATTCGTAGAAAATTAAAAAAGTTTATTTCATGAATAATGTGATACTTAGAAAATTCTCGATCTTAGCAGTTTTAGGTTCCCCCGGCTTTTCTCCCACGATAATGAACATTTCGTCTTAAAAATTTTGGGAATAATAGAGAAAATGCTAACGGATGTCTTTTAAATCCTTTTTTGTCGGTTCATTAAAAAAATAATAATTTTGCTAAATTTAGTGAAAGTATGTGTATTTTGAGGTTATGTGTCTTACTTTTATCCCACGCTTTACTCATAAAGCACACAATATTTTTGGCAAAACTTAGGGCAAGGAAAAAACATAGAAACTTTTGTCCCAGAACTAACCTTATTCATAGGAAGTTAAAAAAGTTTATTTCATAAATAATTTATAAGTTTATATATTTAATAATAATATATAATAATAAATAATAAATAATTTATAATTTATAAGTGTCTTTTTTCGCAGAAGCTGTAAGGCATGTAAGAAATGACAGAGAGCTGAAAATCGTTCCTAACTTCAAGATAGTGCAC